>JALIZH010015563.1:0-12903 GCA_030522465.1 Rhipicephalus appendiculatus
ACGAAGATGGCAGTTGGATACCAGTCAGCTATCGACGTAAACAGCAAAACCGTGCGACGGTCGCACCGACGCCGAGCTCAGGCTCCCCGCGCAAAGATCCGCACACCGTCATCCTTCGGCCTAAGCAGCCGTGCCGCATCATGGATGAGCAGTTCATACGATTAGACAGAGTCATAACGCGCCACATTTCGGCTCATCTCGATCTCTCTGAGGAAGACCCACTGCCGGAGTTCACGGTTCGCTATTTAGGTCGTAGCAACCAGCTAGCTGTCGACGCGGCTGAACCCGAGGTGCGCAACGCCCTTCTTGCGATAGCATCTCTGCCACTCAGCGGAAAAAACGTGCCCTTTCACGCATACGAAGCGGTTAGTCAGGATCAAATCAGAGGCATTATTCGAAACGCGGGAGACATGACTTCCGAGGAACTAATGAAATCATTGCACTGCCGCAAGTGCAAAATCCTACAGGCACGCCCACTCGGTGACAAAGGCACTGCCATGGTCACATTTGAAGGTAACAGCTTACCCTATAAGGTTGGCCTGCGGTCATTTACTATCCGTGTTTTTCCATACCGGGCACGAGTGTCCGTTTGTGATATCTGCCACAAGATTGGGCATCACAAGGAGCAATGCCCCAATACTATGGCAGCAAGATGCTCTACATGTGGTCTGCGGCAACACGAAGAGGGCACACACTGCCCGAACGCAGAACCGAAGTGCCGCAGCTGTGGTGGTTCTCACTTGGCCACAGCTACAAACTGTCCAAAAAGACGAGAAGTAAATAAGAAAATTGAACAGAAACGCAAGGCGGCTGCCAAAAGGCAACGCAAGAAAAGAGCAGCGCAGGGGCATCAGCGCCGCAATCCTGAGACAGAACAAGGTTCCCCTAGAACCATCCTCAAGCCAACGCGCCAGAGTTTCTACACCGGGCCACCGGCACCTCCAGCTGCACAGTCAGAAGTCAGCAGGAGAATCACCTTCGCGGATGTAGCCGCACAAGCAAACGCGCACCTAACTAATGGTGGTAGCAACGGAGGACCGCATCCCTCATGCTCAACACTCGCGTCCTCGTTGTCGCAACCTGCCTCAGGTGCACAGCCGAAGCATCCTCGAAGGGATGCAGCTCAGTCAACGAGGCTTCCGCCTCCCAATGACTACCTACATTTTCCTGCCCCAACGATAGTTCAAGATATCGAGCGGCGTCTTGAAAACCGTATGGCTCAAATAGAGAAGTCCATCCATGAAAAAGTTGAACAGCTTATTAGCCGGGCCATTGAAAAATGCGTCCACACCAGCATGGAGCGTATCATGCTTTCCGGCATGCTCCCTCTTGGCACAGCTTCGGCGAAACCTCAGGAGCACATGTAATGCGTACGCCTTTGGTACCATCAAACTCCATTGCTCCTCATGCAACGAAGCCTCATCATGGCTAGCTTTGCAAAATCATCTCCATGGGCGACTGTCCTGCAGTGGAATTGCCGTTGGTTTCGTAACAAGAGGGCTGAAATAACCACGCGGTTCGCCAGCAAACAAGACAACACCAGTCCATTAGTCATTGCCCTTCAAGAAGTCAACGGCCCCGTGCTTAAAATAATGGGCTATGACGGCTACGCCCCGTCTGAAGACCTAGCTGATCCCACGAAGACGGCATTGTACGTGCGGCGGGGAGCTACACACGTGCAATTAGATACGCAACCATGGTGCAGCACCACTCTTAGCGTTGTCGGTTGCCGGGTGGAAGTCTCATCACAGCGTACACTCCTCGTCTTCTGCGTCTACGTGGTGCCCGAAAACACAAGGAATAAAGCTAATAAGGCGCCGGTTGATCTCAGCTTCATCTCCCACTTTAAGAAGCTCTATCCACAAGATACCATACTGTTGTGCGGGGACTTCAACTCTCAGCATGTCGCCTGGGGATACAACCAATGTAGCCCGCGCGGCAGGCGCATCATGCAAGATGCCTCGGAGTACAGGCTGACACTTCTCAATACGCCCCAAACACACACGAGGCTGGCACAGACAGCTCGCCAAGCAGACACGTCACCAGATCTTACCTGGAGCACCCGTCCACAGCTATTTCGATGGGAGGTGCTGGACGATTGTATGGGAAGCGACCACTTTCCGATACTGATACATTTTCGAACAGGCTACGCCAATACGAAGAAGCCAAACGCCACTACACGGCTAAGTCACATCACACACTGGGAGAATACCGCGAGTTCCTGCAGCAGTAGCCTCCAGCCAAGAACATTGACCATCTGGTATCACAGCTCTGCGCCGCAAAGCGGAAAGCCACGAAGAACCTGAGGGTTCCTTTTGACCATCCAGAGCCCGACAGACATCTCCTCACCTTATGGAATAGAAGGCTGCGGATTCTCGCCCAGTACAGACGGTCTGGCCACGCTGCACACCACAAAGCACGGTTGCGCAAAATACAGCGTACCATTGAGGAATATACGACTACGCTCGCGTCAGACCACTGGATGGTAATTTGTGAATCCATCAACGGGCAGACCCACACATCAAAGGTTTGGGCCATCCTGCGCTCTCTTCTCGGACAGCGCAAGACCTACAACGGCGCGGCTCGTGTGGCCCTCCGGGAAGGCATCAGCGCTCAGGAGCTCGCCGAACAGGCCGCTCAGGTGTTTTTCCCGCAGACGTCTCACCCCACAGACACCACGTACCAGAAGGACGAAAGTTCTGAAGACAGCGAGCCACTCAATAGTCCCTTCACCATGCTCGAGCTGGAGCACGCCTTGCAGCACGCTAACGCACGTAGTACTCCAGGAGCCGATGGGGTGTGCGTTGCTCATCTACGCAATATGCCCCTTGAGCATAAACGCGCTCTTCTGGAAGAGTTTAACCGCATCTGGGATACTGGGATCCTGCCCTCCACATGGAAGTTTTCGGTGGTCAAGCCCATTCCTAAGCCTGGTAAACCACCGCATACCTTATCCAATCTCCGTCCGATCTCTTTAACCTCGTGTGTTTGTAAAGTAATGGAGAGCATGGTCAACACTCGCTTGATGTGGTACCTTGAAGATCGCGAGCTTTTGGCCCCAACAATGTACGGATTTCGCCCAGGGCTGTCCACTCAAGATATACTCCTCCGCCTAAAAGATGATGTCCTCGACCCTAAATCGGTGCACCCACGGGCTGTTGTCGGAGTGGACATACGCAAGGCATTCGATGGCGTCCCACACAGTACGATCATGAACAAGGCACGTGCCCTTGGCCTTAGAGGGAAAATGTACAACTTCATAGCGGGTTTCCTAGAAGGGCGAAGCTACCAAGTCGAAATTGGCCAAGACGCCAGTGCCGTGCGAATGAACCACGTAGGTGTTCCTCAGGGCTCGGTGATCTCACCTACTCTGTTTAATATAGCTATGCACCAGCTACCAAGACGCCTTGCCGACGTATCGGGCCTGAAGCATGCGGTGTATGCCGACGATGTCACCGTGTGGACACATCAAGGATCCATCGGTGAGCAGGAGGATGTCTTACAAAGAGCCCTCAACATTATTCACGACTACGCACTGGAAACAGGCTTACAAACCGCCCCAGACAAAACAGAGTTCGTCGTCATTCATGGGGGCCGATCCACCTCTGTCAAACAGGAAGAAAAGCGGTCGTTTAAACTTTATATCGGTAATCGACCCATAACGCGGAAATCTACTATCCGAATACTCGGTATGCACTTAGATGAGAATTGCACAGCGAGCACTTGGTTCCAACGCGTTACGAAGACAAGCAAACAAATCCTGCACGCTTTACGCAGAATCTCTAATCGTACTCGTGGAGTCAACGAACGTGAAATGCGGCAGTTTGCTCAAGCTTTTCTCGTCTCTCGTATCATGTATGGGCTGCCGTATCATCCGGTCAACCGTACGCCAATGCTCGCGCTCGACCGGTTACTCAACGAGGCCAAACGCATTGTTACTGGACTTCCAAGGTACACACACCTCGATGCGCTCAAGAGCTGTAGCAAGCTCAACAACCTGTCCGAGCTCGTCGACGTGCACATCAGAACACAGGAGACGAGGCTTCGTGCAACAAACGCCGGGCGACACACACTCATGCTCCTCGGGTATGACATCCATACACTTTCCATTTTGCCCAACAAAACGCCGCCATGGGAAATCACGGTACTCACCGATGGCAAGCCACTTCCACTCAATATGGATCCTCATCAGCGAGTGCGGCGCCTCGCCTACGCCAAGAGGCATGCTAAGGCTACGAGTTCCCTCCCTTTGACTGAACGCATTATATACACGGACGCTGCACTTCCTACAGACGGCACCAGTAACACTTGTTATGCCACTGCGTGGTACGACCAGACGAACGGGAATCAGAACCGACGCCATCATGTATCAGCAGAAGCGATGTACAGCACCCGAGCAGAGCTAGTGGCCATCCTAGATTATTTGGAGTGGGCTCTCGAAACTGCATCTGAAACTGAACCCGTTCATCATCGTGTGTACACAGACTCACAGGCTGCCCATCGGGCATGTGCTAACGTTCTTTATACAGACCCTGTATTGCAGAAAATCCGGCACCAGGCGCGCCTACTCCGCGAATGCGGTCACGATGTCACCATCCTCTGGGTCCCCGCACATTGTGGTATCCCCGGAAACGAGAAGGCTCACAGATTAGCGCGTGCTCATCTCTCCACCGCGCTAGCCAGATCCTCTTATACTCAATTTCCTGTTCTAGCTACCACACCCGAGCTAGCAGATCCGATCGCAGAAAAGCACATCACTAAACAACGTCGTGCCGCTTACCTCACAGCAGTGGGCAATCCACTCTCGATACCGTCGATTCCGTCGAAGGTATTTACACGACGAGAGTCGTGTTGCTTCGGAGAATTCAGACAGGAACATTGCTTACTCCTTTCTTGCTTAACCGATTTCACAGGGGTGGCACACCACCACCCGTAACCGGTGTCTGCTCCACATGCAACTGCCATTCGGACCTCAACCACCTGTGTTGGGAGTGCCCCCCTCTACATCACACCCCGGGTTCGTGCCCTGGCCACCATAAAGCGGGGACCCTGGCCTTCCTCTCTCCGGACATGGGCCTGTCCGGATCCCACGCTTCCGGATCGGGCCACCGAGCTCTGGCGAGCACTCCTTTGTTCCTCCAGGACTCGGCGGCACCACCGGTTGGCGATCGGCTCCGCGACAGCCACAAGATTCAAGCGGCCCCCCACTTAGCTGTCTCCAGAACGTCCTTTAATAAAGCGCAGGCAGCTCTACCACTTCCTTCTACCCTAATAACCCCCCCCCCCCCCTTTTTTTTTCCACCGCAGTGCCTGCGGCGCATTTCAAAGTGGAATAAACGTGGTTTCATTCATTCATAGTGGGTGCATAGCATGTATCCACTAAATGGTTGAAGTAGGCACTCAGGACAGGATGTCGCTATCGCGTTCAACTCTTAAAGGCGAAGATTAAGGGTCCCCCCAATTTTTTATGCCGGCGCATGCATGGCGTGTGGATGTGTGGTCCAAAGCAGCTCGCTGCAGAGCGAGGGGTCGCTGGTTGAAATCCTCGGTCGGGTGCCTTGGAATTTTTTTCTGATTTATTTTTCTTAATGCCTTTTTTATATATACATATCCGGGGCATGACGGCGACGGCAAAAATCAGCCGAAAGTGTCCATATAATTGCTATCGCAAAAATTAGCAGTTGTTCGAGTGCGAATACAACCGATGAGCGAAGCTCTTTAGAAATGGGAAGCAAACGACTATGTACATTTTGAAACGGTTGGCGGCGTCGGCGCTTAGATTCGGCTGCTCTAGCACGTACGGTAGGATCCTGTCGGCGTAACCTTTGTAGCTCCGCTCGTCGTACTTCAACCGCAGGGCCCTGGAACCGCAGCTTATTTCTTTTATTTAACCTCGAATTACTGGTGCGCTAGAAGCTAACCGCTCGGCGTTCGCCGCGCACGGCGTTTCATTGTCTTTTTGAGCCGGCGACGCATTCAGGGAGCTTCAACGGCGAACGGGTGCCGGCCTAAGGAGCTTCGCTCCTAATAATAAACGCAGCCTGCCAATGAATGGTGTGCTGGCCTCAAGTGTTTTCGCACTGTGCGAGTGTTTTCGCACTGTGCTTGATGCTTTTAGATGTGAAGCATCTTATGGCGAAGTTCAATCCAGTGGTGGTGGTGGTGGTGTGCGGCGTGACCACCCTGACTGCGCATGCGCGAACCCTCTCCACGCACATCCTCTCCTACGCTCCCCCCCCTCTTGGCATCCCTCCCACGGGTTTTACACCCCCATTGCGCATGCGCGTCCCCTCCCCCCTCTATTCTCTCCTACGCTCCCCATCTCTCGCCTCGCAACGCCGACGCAGGCAGCGTCTGCTAGCGAGTTTCTTGATTGAAAAATCGACTGCTCGCGCTGTACAACCGTTCAACGCCGACGCAGGCAGCGTCTGCTAGCGAGTTTCTTCATTGAAAAAACCGACTGCTCGCGCTGCACAACCGTTCACTGGCGACCCCGTATATATAGGCATTGGATCTTGACCTGCAAGGTTGTGCCGGTGGGAGATTTGTCCTGTGCGTTGTCGAACGATAAAAATTCGCAGCGTGCGCGTTAACTAAAAGCGGACTGCGGGTCTCTGTGTCCAATCGGAGTCTTCTGTCTCTCATTTCACATTAGCAGGGATTGGCATGTTCCAGTAGGAAACAACGGTTCATCACAGCATGATTGCGCCTCCCCAGATTTCTCTCCTGCGCAACGCTGCGATGAGCGCCAGCGTCAACGCCGCCGCCACTGTAAGCGTTAGCGCCCGCTGCTTCGCATCTAAACATGGTTCCCTTTAGCGGGAGATAGTGTAATTTTTTTCCTGTTTTATTTGTACGTGTTTAGCTTGTGTTTTGCCTATACTACAGTAGCATTGTTGTCGCGCGACTGAACCAGTAACTTAAAGCCTGTATTTCTACGTAATGAGTTGTAGTAAAACATTGTGGACTCTGCTTTTCTGCTTGTACATACACGCATCCGCATTTTTTCCCGTGTTTGTAATTCTAAACGGCCTTTGCAGACGCTAGTTCATGCTTTGCGATAGCACAATGATTAAGAAATCGCCGACACTTCATGAGATGGGGTCGCTAAAATTCTGCATTCTCACCTCGATATTTATACTCCGTTTCACCACTACCGTTCAGCACTACCAAGGCTACGGGATGTAAGCAAGCTACACGCTTGTGCAGTAAAACATAGTTCTAGATATAATTACTTCACAATTGACGGGGCAGACGCGCGTTGCGTTATATGTATGCGTGATATATTTATATGTTGTGAGGCTTGGGCTGCTCACAGAGAGACTCGGAGCTTAACAAACAATTTAATTGGGTTAAGTTATCGTACACACATTATGACATGCGTCTTCACACGTCAGTGTCCATGGCTCGATTGCCGAGCTCGTCGCACTGCCACGCAGAGACGAACCCCGGAAGCGGAAACACACTGAGGCCGACTGTTTGGCGGGTTCCCGCCGCGGTGGTAGAATATGACAGGTGGCCAAACGAGTGCCGGGAGCGCGTCGCCCATCTGCTCGAGTTGCTCGCGGCCGCCGCTAAGTTCGCGACGAGTTTCTGGGCCGAAAGACGAGCATCGCAAGCTTTCGCAGTGCAGTGAAGGCCGGTTGCTATAGCTATTTTTGTGGTTTTAAAACGTTGTTTGTGTTTTTACTAGCTTGTAGTGGCTGTCTGCCAACTTCTCCGACAAGAGTAAGTGTATCAGGGTTTACGGAGCTTCAAGTTTTCTAATCGGCGCAGGTAATCTCGATAAGGCTGACACAGTGCCGATTGCAAGGGATGCGCATGTATTTTGTTTTTCTCGGAAGCGTGTAAATTTCTACCGGCGAGTGTATGGAAGTAAAAAAATATTTGGTTTTCACGTTATTGCATGCAGAGCTGGGTTTGTGGACGCAGTTAATTTATGATCATCTGGCTGCAACGAACTTTATACGTGGTGTGGGTGTCTGCCAACAGTAGTTTTGGGAAGAAATACCGTTCCTCCGTATTTGTACATTCATTAAAGGCTTTCTTATCCATATTGCAATCAGGCAGAAGAAAACAGACGCGCTTGATTGTGAACATTTCAATAAGATCTTTGTTTCAAACGTGATTCACTTGGCCATGACGTGTTACTCACCGTAAGGTTTTCAGAAACAATCTGTATCCAGCAAAATAAGAAATGAAGCAATAAACTAACGTGCCTAAAGTCACACGGTCGCACGAAGGCGCGAGACACGCACCAAGCGTCGTCTGCTATCGTTCGTGACACGTACTGTTCGTGACACGTACTGCAAGCTCAAATCCCTGCGAAAATCCCGTTTTAAGTGACGGTAACTCTTCAGTGTTATTCAAGACCTCTCCAATGTGCAGCGCTGCACCGCGAAGGTCTTCCTCAAAAGCCGGAGAGGTAAAAATGAAGTCTAAATGCTCACTACGCACTACGGCTACGTACTTTCAAACGCGCCGGAGCGGAAAAAACGGCCCAGAGTACCCCTACTGCTACCTTGCGGAAAAGCGGCGGCAACTCGAGCAAGTTTGTGACAAGCGCGATGCATTGGCGAAGCGGCCCGTTTGGCCACCTGTCTATTCTATCACCGTGGTTCCCGCTAAGCGCGTTAGTACGTCGGTCACATTTCACCTCTCCCCGGATGACCAAGTCCCTTGGTCTCACGTGGTGTCCACACTCAAGCACAAAGTTTGCAGGTGAGGAGAAGCTGGCGCACACGCTGCGGACGCGTGGGCTGTGGCTCCGGCTCTTTTCTCTGCTGGGACTTCGCTTCTTCCGATTCCTGCTTCTTTTCTTTTCCTTGCGGCGGCGACTTGTGTCCTGGCTCACTCTCCTCTCGCGACTTTTGCTTCTCTTTTAAAGACGATAGTCTTTCTTGGGATACCTAAACGGAGAAATTTTGGTCTGTCTGTCTGTTTCTCTGTTTGTCGGCACGTCACACGATTCAGCTAGCTGGCCAAAGTTTAACCCCCTGCCTTACGACCTCCAATCTTGATCGAGAAGCATGTGTTCATACGGGTGAGCGTGGGCAATTAAAAATCAAATATTCCGCATACCTGATGCAAAACATCAATACCTTAGTACCATCAGAGTCCTTCAATGCTTTTCTGGTCACGAAACTTCTCCGTCACTCTATGGGGAGAGCTTGCTATGTCGCCGCAGTAACCCGCGAGGCGGCGCTAGGAGCGCGCAGGGGGGCATTGAGGATAGCTTCGCTGCGTAGGGAGCGCTGGTGACCTGAGGAATGCGGCGGCATCGGCGTTCAGTTTTCGTCGTTTCTCTAAATTTGTGTGGCTGACGACTGTGCGAATTGTGTGCGAGGACACGGATGGTGTACGTGAGCGACGATGTCCAACACTTTTTGTATACCGGGTTGCCGCTCCGGCTACAGAGGCACGAGCGAAAAGGTGTCGTTATTCAGTTTACCTAGGGGCTGCGACTATAGAGAGAAATGGAAACGTGCGATACCGCGACAGGAAGCTGGCGAATTTAACTTCGAATCTGAACACGTGAGAGTGTGCGAGAAACATTTTGACGCAACCGATGTTATTCGAACGGACGACTTCGTAGTGAATGGTGAAAATGTGTTGTTGCAACGCGAGAAGGCTAAGTTGCGGGCCGGCGCACATGAGCAAGCCGAAGCCGCGATCTCGGTCAGCGAGAATAAAGCCAGCAGCTAAAAGGTGTCGACTGTCCTCACCTGACTCTCCAAGAGAAAACATTCTGCCGTTTTCAAGCACGGGAACGTCCGATACAACCGCAGCTGGCGATGAAGGTAAGCTAAATATCTTCTCATGACCTCGCGTCTCGTTTCGTCCATCTGTCTGCTGCTCCCAAATACCTTGCGCAATTAAATTGTGCTTTGTATCGCCCCCCTCAGATTCGACAGTGGACGTCGAAGTGTGCAAGGGCACAGCCTGCCAAACAGATGAGCTCGTCTGCTCCTTTTCGGTGTTGCAGGCTGTGAAAGGCCAGCTCCGGAGTGCGACGCAGCAACTTCGCCGGTGCCAAATGAAGCTCGCAAGGATGACCGTGTCGGTGAACAGACACAAACGACAGGATGAGGACATCCAGAAGCTCTCCGCTCGCGAAAAGTTGATATTTGATCAGTGGCTGATGAAAGCGAACGCGAAGTCTCCAACAGCCGTGAGATAAGCTAGTGAGACGCGAGCAAATGTTCTATTACGTACGTCGGTCTCTGCCTCTGTAGTGTGTATTTCAATCATTTTTAAAGACTCCGATGTGACCATAGCGTACACACCAAAAACATCTAGTGATTTGTGACCCAGTAAGCTTGATAGTCTGTCTGGTAGAAAGAAACATATTTTCAAGAAATATGCCACATCTTTCTCCAAACATTTGTCATCTGTCCTTCTGAGGAGACTGTGTGCTTATTAAAAGCAAAAGGATGCAGTTAAGTACCACTTGGCTGATTAGGCAGTGCACTTTCTTTTTGCATTGTGGCTTGTGTTTGCACGGATGTCAGCATTGTTACAAACCAGCAACTCTTCTATGGTAGTATTCGACTGCTAGAGCAATCCTTTTATTCCTTGCTGGTGACGTTTGCGTGTGCTGCTTTAAGTGCAATGCGAGAGGTAATTCTTTCGGTGGTGGTAGCCTGTGCCATATCCAGCAGCAGATGCATGTAGCTCACTACGGCAGGTGTACTTTGTAACGTCATTTGGTTGCCTCATTATATATGCACTGTGCATGCTAGTGCACGAGGAATGACTGCACATGTGCATCAAACATTCTCTTTCTTGTATTTCTAAGTTTTGCCTCACTCTCGCATTAGTTTTAACAGCGGTATGCTTCCTGTACGTGACGTGCTGGCTTTGTAAATATATTTCTAACATTAGTTAAGTGTAAAAAGGACACGGTGTGCAAACGCTGACTCAAGAGAGAAGTCAAGACACCACAAATGCCGTTCAGTGTTTCTTTAGTCACTTTAATTAGTTAAGTGTTATTTTCGCAAGTTGCTGGTATTTCTAGGTTCTTTCCAGATTATAAAGTGCTTTGCATGGTTGTCTTGTTTGACTAGTTTAAAAAGTGTTTTTTTTAATTCTCATTTACTATGTGTCATGCTAATTTTGTGTATTTATATTGTACTTCAAAGTTTGTTTTGCTTTTTTTTCAATAGCCTGCTTTGTTCATGTGCCGGCAATATTGAGAATTTTCCTACGCTAGGAAAATGCCATCCACAGCATTCTGTTTGCTGAGGTGTTTTTCCAATAAAAGTTTTCTCTCTCCTTCAATTGTAGCATTCTTGCTTTGTTTATTGTAAGCTAGTGACTCGACCTTGCGATGTTCTCAAACATGCACATTGAAATAAGCAATCAGTGAAGTATAGACGCAATGGGCGTTAGTGTTTCCTCAGCTTGGCATGTTTTAGGGTACTTTGCCCCTTGTCACATTTTTCGCATTTTGAATAAATCGAAAGTGCAACGAACCTCTGCTTGTCAACATGTATGCTGATTTTCTCTACATTAGTGAAACGCGGCTTCGTTTCATTTAATCAGGTCACCCCAGTGCAATCTTCATTAAGAAATTAGTTGAATCGCGCCGTGCAAACGTAGCCCGTCCAGCAGGCTGAGTAACTCATGTTGTGATTTGTAGAAGTGCCACCAGCTCAAAGACGGGAGATACCCGAGTGCCCTTGCGTAGCTGCACAATGTAAAGGTGCGACACACTTTCGCTCGTGCAATGTCTATGTAGCATGAACTTGTGAAATTCACACGTAGGAAATGAGCACAGCGTGGTTAGAATCTCTGGAGGTAAGACTACAGGTTAAACCCTAGAGATCGGTTGGTATTCACGCGGCACATGGACGTTACCTTGCGAAAGCTCCGTCATTCCCGATTTCAAGTGTTGCCGAAGCTCTGTGAGGTAGGCTGCAGCGGACTGAATGATTGTAAACTGTAAACAGGAATGCAGAGCTTTTCTCTTTTTTTTTTTTTTTTGTAATGCGGTCGTATCAAACTCCCGCGACTTAGGTGGTCTGATTGTAAACAGCGCGATCGGCGCTGGCTCAACTCTCGCTGTGAGGCTTGAGTTTGCGAGTTGGTGCATTCATGAGGTTTCCGAAGGGCCGCAAATCTAAGTAAATATCCTTTGCCTGAATAAACACTCTCGTGCACCATTGCCTGAGGTAAGGAACCGCGCTGGAACGACGTATGCAGCGAATATTGCTTCATCGGCACGACTTGATCCATTGCAGCCTTGCTATCTTTAAAAAGATACTCGAAAGTAAGTTTTTCTCTTGCTTATGCATTATTCACATTGTATGTCAGGTGAAGTATGAATGGTAGTTTAATTATTGCGGTTTGGTGCAACACAAGCTGTTGCCTCGAACCGGCACAGCATTCAGCCGAGCGCAGCGCGCGCGCACGGATGCCCCCCTCGTTGACTGCAGCGACCCTAGCGGCAGCTTTTGTCCCTGTATGAAACTGCGGGCGGAGTTTCGTGACCAGAAAAGCATTGAAGGACTCTGGTACCATTCACAGTGTTCCTTTAAAACAAAATCTATAGATACGTAATTATAAAGATCCTAGTGTTTATTACGCGCCGCTGAAAATGCGCCGCTGTGTACAAAACAAGTCTCCGCCCAGTGATTCAAGCTTCGACGATGTGGTGCTGCCACCTGGCAGCAGCATAGTTCAACACAAGCCGATGTTCCCCGATGGCGCTGTAGATGGCGTCCTCTTCTGTTTTATCAATGCCAGCCAGATGCGGCTGATTCATCGTAGAAGAGCGCTGTCTCAGGCAAGGCAAAACATATATGGCCGCTTGATGAAATACGACCCACTCTACAAGACATGATCAGAGAACGCAGAGAAAAGACCGACGACCAAATTTCAGCGGAGAAACGCCGGCGTCCG
>JALIZH010015565.1:0-32643 GCA_030522465.1 Rhipicephalus appendiculatus
CACGCAGCGTTTTGGCAAGTTCACCATTAGGCTATCATCCAATACCAGGGCTGGGCAGTATCGAAGATACATGTATCTGAGATACTATCTTAGATACTCTTTGGGTATCTTGTATCTGTATCGCGATACGTCTCGCAAGACGAATATCTGTATCTGTATTTCCGATACATCCAATAATGTATCGTGTATCTTAAGATACAAGATACTGCTATCGCAGCACTACCGTGCGGAACAATAATCGCTGACTGAACTCCGCTTCTCAAGTTGGCACTGGTGTCACCCTGCCACCGGAATAAAACAAAGGGCAGTGACATAATTTTATCTTCCGACACAGTTCACCAATAAGGGTAGGTGAGGAGGTGTGCGCGACCCTTTTGATCAGGCAGAGCAACATAACAGCGCTCGCGCAGTCTCGACAGAAACAAGTGCGCGAACACAGACGTTCGCGCGCTTTCCAACGTGCCTATCGTTTTCCCTTTTTAGTTGTGCCGGTGCCATGACACTTACCCTTAGCCACTTACCAGTGCCGCGTACCACAATGCGTGCGGCGATGATCGTACATATTATGATGCCGCTCTCCTGCGTGGTACTTCAGTACAAAATCTCAAGCACGTAGTTGCTTTGCATCTCGCAACTTTCACACATCAGCGTTTCGAAGGATCTTGTGGATGTTAGTTTGAATTACATGCGATTGACTTATGCACAAATAAGTTTCTAGCTATATCACCACCGTTACCAATGCTAGATCTAATAAAACAAGCGTTTACATATCGGACGATATCTTGGTGTACCATATCATTTTCTTCCTGCTATTTCTATTCAAAGAGCTCTTCAAATGATATGATTGTTTGTACAAGTACTTTCTTAGTGGTCCTTCTTTTGCATCCCATACATTACCTAGTGCTCTGAACTGTTCTTTTTTTTCGGTCTGGTGACTTTAATGTGTCTTTTCTAAAGTGCAGCCAAAATAAGCTCTCTGTTTTATCGTTATTTTTAACTGCCTGCTTTATTTCTGTTACTGCTTACTGTTGTTTTTCTTTTTTTATTAGGCCTCCCTATTTTTTTTAATTCTTACAAATTGCCAGGTAATCGGAGCTATAGGTGGCAACAGCGCGAATAGCGACCTTGTCCTGCGACGATTTGTGCAACTATACTGCCACGCATTTTCATTTTTTCATTTTGGCGTAATCGGGTTTAAGCTAAAAAAAACTTCTCACCGTTCGGCGCAAGCCGCGCCGCAATGTTTCGGAATCCTCGAGACTGTCTCAGATTGTTCTGTTAAGATAACGCGCAAATCCTGCCGCGGCGGCCGCGTTTCGATAGAGGTGAAATGCTACAGGCGCATGTACTTACATTTAATTGCACCTTAAAGAACACCAGATGGTCGAAATTTCCGGGGTGTTCCCTCCACCCATAATCCCCCATACTCCCCCCATAATGATATCGTGGTTTTGCGACGTAAAAACTCCACAATTATTATTAGGATTACGCGCAGTACGCGCGTACTCTAGTTCATTCGGGAGCTTATGCGAGCACCAGCGATAACGCTGGAAGGTGCGATCGCTCCTTCCAGCGTTATCGCTGGTGCTCGCATAAGCTCCCGAAGCAAGAAGGTCTAAAGAGCTGTCCTGTTAAGCAGCTAAGTTCTGCCGATGATCAGATTACCGAAGGCCGACGACATTTAGCGGTGTTTGCGTCTGCCTCTTTCTCGTGTCCCGTGCTTTTGCTGGCTTTCTTCAAGTATCATGAACCAACTGGCCCAGATTTCAACTCTTCGACATTTATTGCCGCTATCAGAATACAGCGCGCTTTGCTTTTACTTCGAGTTCCTTAGTTTTCTGGGCACAAGTTAGCCCAATAAAGAGGTTCGTCTCTATGAGAGTCACTGCCGCTTTCTTCATAGTCACAGCCACGTGACAATACAATAGGTCTGAGGCGTTTCTGGGGTGCACATGTTCTCTCCTTTAAGAAAAATTGATTGCACGTTTGCGAGTATATAGATAACGAAAGCTTTGCGCCAGCAGATAAGGACATTATGGAAAGTAATCACAGTTATATGTGCTCTAAGTATACACAATGCATCACAAAAAAGTGGTACTACCAGCATTGTTGCTGCTGTATACCGGTAATTAGGTATTGCATAAACGGTCTTTTATGGACAACGTAGAACTGCACACCGCTATTTGCGCCATCGTGCGAAGGCTTCTTATTGAAGCCCGTGTGGTTGATGGCAACTCGATAGCTCGACGGCAAGCTCCGCAGCGACTCCCATCAATTACAGAAATGACAAGCAAGAACCGCTGTCGGCTAAGGGTCTGAAGAGCTGTCCTGTTAAGCAGCTAAAACAGACTTTAATAAGTTTTTTCGGAAGTAAACTAATACACTTTGACCAAGGAGGACAATACTTTTGATATACTAACCGACATTTTATTAAAATGAAATGAAATTGGTCACAAAGGAGACCTTTTTTGCATAGGCGTTCATACGTTATGCGGGCTCTATAACAACAAATTTGCGAATGTATCGAAGTATCTTAAGATACAATTGGCAAGTATCGTATCGGATACAATTGTTGCGGTAGTATCTTGTATCTGTATCTCCAATACTTCTTGCCTGAGTATCTTGTATCGTATCGCGATACTATTTTAAAGTATCTTTGCCCAGCCCTGTCCAATACACAATATTGTGTATTGTGTATTTCCAATACACAATACACAATATACACAATACACTAACTCGCCTTCGATGCCGGTTTCATCAGGAGTTCCCCAGGGTTCTGTGCTAGGACCCCTCTTATTCCTGCTTTATATTAACGACCTCCCCTTGCACACTTCTGTGAAAATACGCCTTTTCGCAGATGACTGCGTCCTGTATCACACTGTTAAATCTCCACTGGATCATGCCATTCTTAATTCATTTTCTCATTTTTGTAGCTGGTCCAAATCTTGGCAAATGAATATTAACTTCTCCAAGACGGTCATTATGTCATTTACCAGACGTTCATGCCCGTTGACTTTTGACTACGGTTTTAACAATATTAGTTTGTGCAGGGTGTCCGAATTTAAGTACCTTGGTACCTTATGACGCATAATTTATCATGGTCCAAACATATTGATCTCACTTGCAGCAAAGCCCTTAAGAGTTTAGGTTATTTACATCGTACGCTCCGTCTTGCTCCTCAGGAAACCAAACTGCTTACCTACAAAACTCTTATTCGTCCCATTCTCGAATATGGTACTGTGGTTTGGAACCATCATAAGAAATGTGTTATCAAGAAACTAGAATCCGTTCAAAAAAGAGCTGTGCGCTTTGTATGCAAGAGATATGACAGGAATTTTTCTCCAACGAATTTCCTTCCACAGCTAGGTCTCACTACACTTGCGAAGCGTCGCCATGTTGAATGCCTAAAATTTTGCACAATTTAATCAATTCTTCTCGCTTCGGCACTTTAGAATCATATCTGAAGTTTTCCAGATCTTTGTCCACGAGGAATGGCCATGCCCTTAACATTGCAACTTTTTTTCACCCACACTGACATGTTCAAATACAGCTTTTTCCCTTCAACTATAGAAGCCTGGAATTTGCTGCCCGGAAATGTTCGTTCTCTACCACTTCAAGAATTTCTAGAAGCCTGTTCATGAATGTTGATTTGTTGTTGTTGTTTTCTTCTTTTCCCACTCCTGCAATAGCCTCATTGAGGCTGCAGTATGTAAAAATAAATAAATAAATAAATAAATAAATAAATAAATAAATAAATAAATAAATAAATAAATAAATAAATATTTTATTGAGATCGCTTACTAGAACTCCCAAATGCTGAAACTATGGTTGGAGCTAAAAACCCGCTCAATGGAGCATTTGGCTACATCCAAAGAACCAAATGCGCAGACTCCTTACTAGTAGTAATACGTATTGTTTTTTTCTCTACATATAATGCCATGTGCACTACATTGCTAAACGGGGAGCATCGTTGTATGGACGCCTCTTTCATCTAAATACGACTCCACGTCCTCACAGAGTTTACGGCACAGCTCAATAAACAACAAGCCACAAGAAAACCGGACAAGGTGTTTCAACCTGACAAGTTTGTTGAAGCTGTACCAATGCATTAAGAGCGACGTCGCGCGTAACAGCATGGTTGACGTGGCGTGATTTCACACGTTGGTTTACGAATGCGCCGAAAGCCATTGTAGCAGTGTGTGAATCATGCATGCTAGCTACGGACTTTCAGGAAAATATTCGTGGAACCTCAGTTTCGGCGAGGTCCTTTTGCACCTGCGGCCAGTAATATTCGGCTGAGAGCTCTGATAAAAAAGATAATGAAAAAAAAAATGAAGTGATTGTGCTCTTCACCTGTCACTAGAACTATAGTTCTCCTTTCTGCAGTATTGTATAGTGTAGTTGATTTGGTGAATGTAAAATAAACTAGAAGTGACAGACCTCGCTCCAGAGCTATATTATACCCGTTAAATTGTTACTATATTATATGACGTAGAATGATGTAGCGATATGTATAACACATTGCGTATCGCAATGGCGTCAAATGTGGCCCGATATAGGGGGCGCCACGCTACACTTTGCAGAAGGCAGCCGTGCTGAAGTTGGCGCGACTCTTGCAGCTGTAATGGTCGACGAACTCCTCCAGGTTGTACAGCGGCAGCATGCACCGCTCGCGCGGCGTCAGTGGGTTCGCGTCGTTGCTGGCGCTGCACCAGAGCAGGCAGAAGCGCGCGAAGAACACTTCCTGTGCCGCTGGCCAGTAGTCGTTGAACACCTTGCCCGTTCCAGCCTGCAAAGTGAGCGTGTCCTTATATCGCCTTTGTGTACTGTGCGCAGAAAAGGCGAGCTGTTTATTCCCATTACATACAGACCCGCATACGCGAATCTGGGGTGATTGATCGCTTGTCTTTGAACGGGTTAGTCCATTCTGAAATGAGCAGAAATTGTCACGTGACCTGGAATCGCATCATTGGTGGCACGTCGCTGTCGACTCGGGCTCTGGTGGTAACGATATTTGGAGCTTTACGTCCTAAAGCCATGATACGACTGTGAGGGACGCCGTTGTGGAGCGCTCCGGAAATTTACACCAGTCGGGGTTTTTTAACGTGCCCCTAAATCTACGTACACGGTTCTCAAGCATTTTCACTTGCAACGAAGATGCGGCCCTCGATCCCGCGACCTTCACGTCAGCAATGGAGCACTATAACCACTAGACCACCATGGCGGGTAGGTCTGCCAGTAATGGTGCTGGCAAGATAGTGAGGGCCACGAAGTGGTGCGACGTATAGGTTACTGCACCGGCGGTCTGTAATGTCATGCGTGCATCACAGAGTAACGGTATTGTTGACGTCACGTCACATTGGTGTCATGGGACTTAAGATGCGATGTCGGCCCACATACATGCGTTTGATTATCACGTATTTTTTTGTCCACATGTATTGCTTATTATTTTTTTTGCGTCATTCGTGTGGACACCGCCGTGTCGCGATGTGTCATCACGTTTCGCCAAATCCCGAAATTTCTTGGCATGATGGCTTATACAGGGCTTTAGCCTTAAAGGGGCCCTGCAAGAATTTGTTAGCATGCTCAGAAAACGCAGCCGATAGGTCGTCGAGGCTCCCAAGAACACGAGAGCCAAATATTATAGCGCAGCACGCGGCCTGGAATTTACAATAAATTCTCAACTCAAGCTAAAAATCGCTTTCTCTTCTCTCGGCAAATGACGCTACAAGCTCGAAAATTTCTCGTCACAGCCATTGTATCAGCCATTGGCTGATTTGAGCATGGCGCGCTCGGTCATTACTGGGGCCACCGCGGGAGGCCGCGACTTGTCCACGCGTGCGAGCGCGATCACACCGAAAAGGCGCGCATTCGAAGAAAAACAAAGACAAAAAACCGGCAGATCCCACGCACTGTGGGAATCTATGTAATGCGAAGCAGCCAAAGCATGCTTTACAAAATTTGCATGTCATGTTTTACATGTTAGGACCTGTCATTTATGTTCGTCATACAGTCACGTCGCGCAATACCAAATTTGGTGTATATCAAGCTAACGAAACGGCCGCGAGCGCGCCATGAGCGTGGCATGCAAGTCATGTCGCACATGACAAGTCATGATTTTCATATTACCACTGGTCATTTTTGTTCGTCATACAATCACGTCACTCAATACCAAATTTGGTGTATGTCAAGCTAACGAGACGGCCGTGAGCGCGCCATGAGCGTGGCATGCAAGTCATGTCGCACATGACAAGTCATGATTTTCATATTACCACTGGTCATTTTTGTTCGTCATACAGTCACGTCACTCAATACCAAATTTGGTGTATATCAGGCTAACGAAACGGCCGCGAGCGCGCCATGAGCGTGGCATGCAAGTCATGTCGCACATGACAAGTCATGATTTCCATATTACCACTGGTCATTTATGTTCATCATACAGTCACGTCACTGAATACCAATTTTGGTGTATATCAAGCTAACGAAACGGCCGCGAGCGCGCCATGAGCGTGGCATGCAAGTCATGTCGCATATGACAAGTCATGATTTCCGTATTACCACTGGTCATTTATGTTCATCATACAGTCACGTCACTCTATCCCAAATTTGGTGTATATCAAGCTAACCAAACGGCCGGGAGCGCGCCATGAGCGTGGCATGTAAATCAAATCATGTTGTTCATGACATGCACGTCCTTATTTGCATATTACCACCTGCCACTTATGTTCGTCATACAGTCACGTCACTCAATCCCAAATTTGGTGTATATCAAGCTAACGAAACGGCCGCGAACGCCCCATGAGCGTGGCATGTAAATTAGAGCTGTGCACGGGCCTAATTTTCAAGCCCGAGCCCGGCCCGGGCCCATTGACTGCGTCGCAGGCCCGCCCGAGCCCGATCCCAAAGGGCTTCTAGCCCGTCCGGCCCGGCCCGATGTACAAAAACACAAACACGGGCCCGGTCCGGCCCGACACTATGAAAGTTTGCTGCGGAGACAAGATATCACTTTTTGATCATGTTGCATTTTATTCAACATATCAAAGTTCAACAAATGCAAACGACATATGTTAATGTGTATACACAGATTACAAGTTCTGTAAAAATAACAAGCTGCGCAGTGATTCGGACTTCAGTGAAGTGCGGTGCATCACATATCCTGTCGAACTGAAGTTCCGTTCGCTGCTCGCACTGGTAGCCGGAATCGCAAATATCTTTTTTGCGATCATAACAAGCTTAGAATAATTAGACTCCTTGTTCTTCCAGCAGTTTATTACCTATGATGCAGGACAGGAGGATGATTGTATGGATAAATAATCACAAAGGTGATCTGTGTGCTCGTCGCTAAGTGCTAGAAAACAATTCCGGCACAACGTCTATATTTTTTGGGGGGTTTGATGCAGGGTTTGCACCAGGCCCGGCCCACCCGATGCCCGAGATGAGTAGCCCGAGCCCGGCCCGGGCCCGAGTTGGGAAGACGTCCGCATACCCGAGCCCGGCCCGCGGGCCGGGCCGGGCTCGGGCTTTCGGGCTACCCGGAGCCCGTGCACAGCTCTAATGTAAATCATACTTTTCATGACAATTTAGTCATGATTTTCATGATATGACCAGCCATTTGTGTTCGTCATACGGTCATGTTATGCCATACCAAATTTGGTACCACATTCTGTCACTATTCAATTTCCGTGGGCGTTCATACCTTAAAACGGAAGGTCTTCATGAGGGCGTAGTAGGCGAGCCGAACGCTCATCGTGAGCGCAAGAATGAGCTCCTTCTGTTGCGCGCCTCTGACAGGGCTGAAGTCTCCAAAGCCCAAACTGGCCCGGCGCTTTGCCAGGCAGCTCGTGACCTCGGCGTGGTTGGACCGCGTCACGTTGTCCCAGCTATCCTGCTGAGCGTCACCGGCGCCGATGCCGACGACGTCCGCGATCAGCACGCGAGCTATGAGCACCGCCAGCGTGCCGTAGTTGAAGAAGTCTGGCACCCGGAAAGGGTACAAGTACGGGTTGTTCTGCAGAGAAGACGTTCGTGCGAAGCGTGAACGACATAGACGCAAGACCGTTAAAAGGGTACTCACACCAATTTTCGAAGCTGACTTTATAGAGACGGCTTATGCCACCTACAAAGCTCAAGAAATGTTGATGAGACAATATATTTTGACATAAAGGTCGATTTACCCGTGGCGCTTCCACTGTAGCGTGACGTCAGGCTGTAGTGTCGATTCGGGTGGCTTCATGCTCCAGAGGCTACTGATGGCGCACCAGACAAATAGATAGGAAGGCTAATTATGATGCCTCCCCCACCCCCCCATCAACTAAAGCCCATACGACATGAAAGCAATTCAAAGACGCGACATTATGGGGAGGGGGAGGGGTGCACTGTCACGGATTTCAAACCACTTGTTTGGTTATTTGTGCGGTGTTACTTTGCATATCAGTTCCAGTAATTTACCATGTTCGGTATTTGGTTCCAATAGAAAACAACGTAGCCAATGTACCGCCAAGGAGCTGCAGACACTATGTAAAAAATTGACTGTGGCTTAACTCAGTTATGTCTGGGTGTGCGTAGCGAGAGGTAGGGTTAATCTTACTGGACAGATTTAGTTGACAGGCTGCTTTGCGGACACCCAACTAAATCTGTCTATTGTTTAGCTTGGTTCTCTGTACGGTTACGCTTGTCGAGGCGTGCGGCTCGTTCTTCCTCCGTCTCCTCGGCTCGCTGCCTCCTCTTGGTCTCGTTCCGACGACGAAGCCTGGCTTCATAGAGTTAATAGACTCTAGAGGAAAAGCTGGGCCACTAAAGCCATAACCACGCGAGCAGCGACATCTTGGAACGTTGTCACGGTTGCCATTACAGTAATTTACAGAAGCGCTAAATATGGCTTTTGAAAACACTCATATTCTCAAAATAAAAATAGTAAACAAGCGTGTTTACGTATTATAAACGAACGGAAATTGTTCAATGTTCATACCAACTACTTTTAGGAAAGATACAACAGCCATTTATGCAATTTACTGCACGCGGAAAGAAGCGTTTGCAGGTTTGTTTACTAGATGGCGCCACCATCCTTGTATTGCGTCAACATTTCTGAGCGTTGCCGCGCAGCGTGCGGCCGATTGCGCCGGCTTGCTTGCGTGCGTGTTTTTTGTTGCCACGAGCTAAAAACTCGACTTTATGAGACAGTCTCTTAACTGCGATGCAATAGAGAGCCATGAAACAAGAAAAAATGCCAGGGGTTATTGCAGCATGCAGTGGCGAGTGCGAGTGAACGTCACCCGAAAGCTGAGTATCGTTCCATCATGGCGGCTCCCGAGCGGTTATAGGTTTTAATGCATGGGCCCTATGGGGGAGCTTTTCCTCTAGAGTCAGTATATTGACTCTATGCCTGGCTTCTTTCAGTCTCTCCGACTCACTTTCCATATCTGCCGACGACTCCCACCGCGCCGCCTCTTTTATATGTACGATGCAACGCCGGCTACCCCTCTGTTAAGTTTATACAGCGTGATTGAACGTGGACAGAGTAGAACACGCGCACACACACACACAGCGCTGACTTTGGAAGCACGGTTTCAACGCGGTTTCACTGGCTCCTCCTCTGACGTCATGCCAGATGAAGCGGCGAGCGGTGCGGCCACCGGCCATAGCGAAACGACGAGAATACGGCCTATGTAGCTCTCGCTACAAAAAAGAAAGACCACATGTTACTCTTATCGGTGAGTCCTGACTTGCTACGTATATAGCTCTCTTTAAACAGAGCCCGAGAGCTCTATTTTGGATCCGGGAACTCTCCGACGAGTGTGTACTGGTCTCCAAAGAGGTCGCGTGTTTCTCTAAATATAGCCATATACGTGGCAAGCCTGCATTACCAGAC
This sequence comes from Rhipicephalus appendiculatus, assembly GCA_030522465.1. Lineage (NCBI taxonomy): Eukaryota > Metazoa > Arthropoda > Arachnida > Ixodida > Ixodidae > Rhipicephalus > Rhipicephalus appendiculatus. The sequence continues at coordinate 9,869 of JALIZH010015565.1, forward strand.
AAGACGTGAAGGATTTCTTTTTCTTAGACTATAGGCTTTCCATGAATCCTCTAAAGCACATGACGTCAGGGCGATTTAGTCTGCGAAGCGTCAATGCAACGTCACCATCTTTCTTTCCTTCTCGCACCTTTTTCCGGTTTGCCAAGGCTCTTTCCGCAACAGATGTACTTTTGGCATTTTGAAAGGGTATGGATTACTAATAATGGGCTTCAAAACTCCACAAGTTACGAGTATTGGTGCTCCTGTAAGTCGGTTGATGATTACGAGTGCCGTGGCTGAGACAGACCTGGTACAGGGTGGGCACAAGGATGGCCTTCTTTTCGGGCACGTAGGTGAGGGTGCTGCTGAACTCGAGGTCCGAGATGAGCACCTCTAGCCGCGTGGGTGGGTTGGCGGCCATGACGGCGTGGTGGTGCCTCAGGGCTATAACCAGGTTCTTTAGGAAAGGGTCGGACTCGTCCAGCGGCGGCTCCGGGCCCGAGTAGTCGACGCGCGAAACGTTGAAGCCTTCGCCCGCGATCACGTCCAGCAACGTCTTGGACACCACTTCCCTGGCCTTGACGGCGGTCGTGTTCTGCAGCGAGAATAGTCGACCGTCACCTCCATTACGTCTATCGAGAACAAAAACGATGTAGCGTAAACAACTAATTAGCTTAGCGTAAAGCGCATAATACCAAGTACGTTTCTAGACTATGAAACCATTTTTTTTTCAACCATGAACGTAGTGGAGAGGCGCACGCCGTTCCATCTCATGGCCTTCGCTATCGCCTGCGACCAATAATTTTTTGTATTGCGATAGCAATTATATGGACACACTCGGCTAGTTTTCGCCGTCGCCGTCGGTGTCGCCGTCATGCCCCGTGTATGTATATATATATAAATATAAAAGCTACGAAGAAAAATAATTAAGAAAAATATTTTCCGACGCGCGGAATCGAACAGGCGACCTATCGCTCTGCAGCGCGCGGCGCTAACCGCTATGCCACAGAAGCGCACGTCTTTCGGCATGCTAACGGCGAGCTATTTATATTCGCCCCGAGATCGGGCTATAGGTGGCAGCACCGTCACCGCGCTAGTGTGGATAGGCGGCCGGCGGAGCGCATACAAATGTACGCAGCGGCGCTTTTTTGTGAGCGCTGTGAGCCGATTGTCGGCAAATAAAATGCGCTGATTGCAGCCTACTAATAATATATATGTCATCCATTGCCGAATGAATGCACGAAGTTCGCCGAACGTTATTATTACTTTTGAGAGAAATGCAATCTGCCATTGAAAGGGATGTACGCGCTTGGCGACTGTACGCGTTTTCGCACTATGGCACGTTTCTTGTATTTTTCTTTGTAAGTGTTGAGCTTGTGTCCCGCCTACTTCGCACTGCTATAGTGCGACTTAATTCATTCTTTGCTTCATGCATGCTGGTCTTGGATACTAAAAATATGAGAAGGAAAGAAATCCCATATTCTTGGTGAGCTGAAGTAACCGCGAATACGCATCCGCATTTTTTATTATTCAATTTTCCATGAAATATACGCAGGACAGTTGATAAGCTCATTCAGGAGAGCCACCTGGCTGGCAGCGCTTTAGCGCGTTTGTTCAATTACTCCAATAACAGAATAAAAAGTTCAGCACGCAGCTTTCTTCGATGGATTATCTGCATGACAGTGATACAACAAAGGTTCAGTTATTTGATGGGACAAAAGGTTTTTTTTTTTTTTTCAAGCGAATAATGTCCGATCCTTCCGTCAGTCTATGACGACGCCACAAAAGCGCTCAAGACATCGTAAAAAAAGAAAAAAAAATGATGACGTTTTGCGTGAAATTATACGGCATAAGTGTGAGGCACGCCGTCTGGATTAATTTTGACCATCTGGATTCTTTAAAGCGAACCCAAATCTAAGCACACGGGTGTGTTTGTATAAATTTCGCCCAATGTTAAAATTGCGCTCGGCGACTCAAGTTTAATCACCTCCATGTCATTCCATTTTCTGTTGTTTTTAAGGGACAATTTAAGCACTGAAGTGTCAGATTTCTCTACGCAGAAATATTTTGCTGTAGTGGGACCAGGACTGTACAATAAAAATTTATCTCAAGCACCCGCTGTTACATACCTAACAACAATGCAAAACTTCGTTTATTGCAGAGTCGCTAAAACGCTACTTTCACGCAGTATTTAATACTCCTCATGTTTGGGATGACGCCAAGTGTACTTTACGATGTGCTTCAACTACAAAGTGGCACCTACACCGAAATGATCCTGGCGAACGGAGGATACACAGCACTCTCGGCAAGTGCACAAAACTGATCTTATTGCAGTGAATATACAGCCGAGCAAGGTCAAATGTGTCTGTAGATCGTGCTAGGCAAACATACAAGCAGTTAAACTTGCGCTAACAGAGCGGGACAAACCGCCCTTTGAGAATGAGCATGGGGTACGCGCACATGCTAGTTAAACTTGCGCTAACAGAGCGGGACAAACCGCCCTTTGAGAATGAGCATGGGGGTACGCGCACATGCTAGCCTTATGTGGCTAGCAGACGACGTGAGGAGCAATCCACACTAGGCGCGCTTCTGCCAGCGGCCACCAGGCGGCGACTCCGCTCGATCTCGGGGCGAATACACCATTCACCGCTCGCGCTACGCCGACCTCGGGGGGGGGATATCAGCGTGTTCTCTGCCTTACCAGCAAACCAGCGAGATGGCGCGAAGTGCGCGCTGGGCGGCACTCGTTGCAACCTGCACTTTGCCCTCGCGGCGTAGTCGCCCGTGCCCGTGCCCGTGCCCGTGCGCGCGCGCGCTTATCTTGGGATGGGTGTTGGGGGCGGTTTTACGTCGTGTACTTTCGCCGAAAAGATTGCCTTTCGGTTACAGAGCGCACAAAAGTAAATTCGCTCGCTGCAGAGGGCCTGTCCGCGAAAGAAGCACGCTGTTCAAACACAGTGAAGTAACAACTGTGGCACTTGTTAGTTCATGCTCGTCCTGTGTATACCTGTGCGTATGTTTCGTGCGCCCTTTATGTTTGAGCAGAGCGTTAGGTGTCGAGCTGTGAACGTTGTTAGTTCGCGTTCGTCCTGTGTTTGCTCTTTTCGTGCGTCATTTTCGCTTGATCAGCGCGCTCCAAATTTCGATCTGTTTGGCGTTCTTCGCGTGAAATCCCTAGTTGTTGTTATCGCATTCATTGCTTCGCCCTTGCGGCGAAACTGACCTTTTTTTAAAACCTCCTTGCTTCCGACACAGTGGGAACGTTTTCCGCGGGTAACGGCACTGCTCAGCGCGCGGGGCGCTGCGACCCTGCTGTTGTTAAGGCGGGAATACACTCGTACTTTCACCGGTGTGCGAGCGAGGAACTTCGTACGGCGACGAACACTTGACGCACAACGGCGTTCTGTGCGTCTATTGCGACGCTGCTAGAGTAACGCAGCGAAGTTCCTGCGAGGAGAGCGCCCGCTTTGCATGAACGCCAGTGGCGAACGCTAAGCGAACGCACAGCAATAGCGACACTATGGGTGTGCGGCGTTAGGTGGAAGCAGCTTCATTGCGAAAGCTGTAAGAAGTTTAGTAAGAAGGAGCGCCGCGCCTTTCCAGTACGGTTCGACAAACCTTTCGGCTGGGCAAGAAGGTGCGTAAGTTTGGGGAAAGATTGAACGCAGAACAGATACTCACAAAGCCGAGATACACCGAAAAACCACTAGCAGCATACTATCTTTAGCAATATGAGGGTTCTTACATGTGATCTCTTCTATGTGATCCTTATAAGGGCATTTCCAAGTTCAAGGGGTCATGAAGCACCCTTTGATCGTGGTGACAAAACATGCCCTGCGGATAGCAAGCACTGCTGCGAATGTCTCCGCCAAATCTTGCAGTCCTGCGCGGCAATAAGTTTACACGTGGAGCGTGAAGTTGCCATTTTCTCAGGCGCCCTCTTTTCATTCAGATACATGTGCGCATAGGCGTGCGCACGAGGGGGGCAGTGGGGGCGCCCCCCCCCCCCTAGTCATCTAAGAAGGGGGGGCGCAAAGTCTGCCCCATACTTTGACTTAATAGGGAAGGGGGTCGCTGCGACGACCCTTCGCCCCCCCCCCTGAAGGGGGAACCCTGCGCACGCCTATGCATGTGCGTGCACTCTCTGCAGAGTTGCCGGCGTCTGCTATTAGACGTCTAAAAGCAGTTGGCACACTATTGGCCAAGAGCCGACACACATCAAGAGCGGCGTTTGGATCAGATGTGCATCGTGCCACGGGGTGTGGGCGCGTGCCGGTGTCGTGCTCCATACTCTGCTAACAATTCACAGTGAGCCACACTCGCGCACAGGAATCACAACGGAAGGGAGCGATCGCGTTTCATCGAGTGAGCTCAAAGTCATAACATCCTTCCCTTTGTAGCGTTCAGCGAGCTCGTCGAGAGAGGGTAGCGCACGAGAAACCCCCCATACTCTTAACAATCTGTCCCAAGAGATTGGCAAGAATTTTGTTATATTGGTTGGCAGCACGTCGGAAGCGCTAAAATGGAATCAAAATAAACCGAAGCTCTTCGCTTACGTCGTTTCCGATACAAAAATGACGACAGCAAATTATTGCTGAAGTCCGACATAAAACAATTTCGTGTTAATATATCGGTTAACTTATCTGCAAGCCTGACACTGTAAGATAAGCCGGTGCTCTAAATCGGCAGTAAAACGCCCACCTCGTCTATAGCACTGAACGCGCGCACAATGCGTACCTTCATCCAACTGAGCACTTCGTCCGTTTCCTGGACGATTTCGTTCATGAACTTGAGTATGTTGTAGATGACGCCCGTGCTGCCGATCGGCGCAAGAAGCCTCGCGGCCAGGTATGCCCAGGTGAGCGCCAGGCACTTGTGGGTGAAGGCGAGGCAGTAGAGGCCCTTGCTGACGTCGTTCTTGACGATCTTCATGTGAGTGGAGAGCACGTGCAGCACGTCGGCCTCCAGGTTGGTCGCGAGGTAGAAGGTCGCATTCCGCAGGCCGTGTTTCACCACAACCTGCGTCACGCGTGTGTACTGTACGAGCGTGCGTGGAAATTCCGATTCAATAATACTTGTCTGGGTTTTATGTCCCGAGACCAGATGATTACGAGAGGGCTCCACTGGAGGGCTCCGAAAATTTGGACCACCTAGGATTAGTAAAAGTGGACCTAAATCTATAAGTACACGGGCCTCTATCATTTCGCCTCCTTCGAAATGCGGCTGGGTTTCGATCCCGTGACCATCGGGTCAGCAGTCAAGTATACCATAGCCACTGGACCAGCGCGACGGGTAGTAAATCTCGATTTCAACCCGCACCGGTGGCAAGCTGGTTTTCGTCCACTTTCATTAGGTTTTATGTCGCAATTACTACTCTTTAATCGATTACTACAAATCGCACCCCCTATGTTTTTATTGTTTTTTTTTTTAGAAAATGTACTGCGGAACGACCGTTACGGTAGCCCGACTGGCAGTGTTGATTTTCTGCACTGTTGCATGCATCACCGAAAAAAAAATATGTAACCCACGTTACTTCTGCCGCTACTCGAGGGACAGAAATTTGAATCAGTGCGCCCTCGCTGCTGGAACCCGTAATAACAATTTAACAAAGCTCATATTTATATTTCACATGAAATGTCTAGCCGGAACAATGATTTTGGCTGAAATACTTATATAACGAGAAGTTTTTTTTGCACAAGTCTACCAGACTTTAGCGTAGTCATAGTCGCCTAATGTTTACTGTACATTTGCATGTAATTGCTTATAACTTGGTGGCACAAAGTGTCAGTGAACTTTCGAGGTTTCGTCATGAAGGCTCTCCGGAATGAAAACATCTCTGATCTTTGAAAGAATTTACAGTAATTTTACGGCGTGCTTCTACTAGCGCACAAGGCATTTGCGCAGATTTTGTATAGCAATAAAGAAATGCGTAAATTACTTAGACCCGGAAAAGTGCTTGCAGCATATTATTTTTGTCCCTTTTAAAACAAGCAAGTCTTTATGCGAATTCACCGACTCGTGTTCCAGCTATGTCATTCAGTTCAAGGCATGAAACAAAAGCGTTGTCACTTTCTTGTGATAAAGCTTAAAAGGTCCAGTTTTTTATTAACTTCAGCTCCATTCACCGTCGTGTATACCTGTTGGAAATAGCCTCCCACGACTTCCCCTGGGATTTTTCTTGTGAATCATTTTTATATCCACCGGTGATTCTATTAAAATAACACAATCCTAGCCGAGAAATTGCATTTACAATCCATTGTGATTGCCTTCCAACAAATCGTCGTCATGAAAAACAGCAGATGATCACCGATTCTATATTCGCCTTTCAAAGCCCAGCACAGTAAACATTAGCGGCACGCGAAAAATAAACCGCAGCACAGAAAGTTCGTGCTCTTTAGTGAGGGGCTTCAGATTTCGGAGTTGCTAGAGTGCGCTATCCTCGACTGTCAGGAAATTAAAATATCGTGCTTGCCAGTTAAATCTCTAAAGGGGACACTTTCGAGCGGTGTCCCCCCCAGCCTTAACACAAGAGGGGGTCAAGGCCCCCCTGACCTAGCCATTAACACCACCGGTGTTGACTGAATATTGCGCTTCTGAACATTGGACGGAACACAAGAGCACTGGAAGATCAATGTTGCCTGAACTCTTCCGCCTCCTTGCGGGATTCTGTAGAACTCATTTGTAATACTACAGTCATATGCTGACTTCAACTTGGTCATTCTCGTCACCTGAGTAGCTGGCTTGTAAATCTTGGAGCCGCGGGTTAAGATGTCGTCCGTGGGCACGAGCACGATTCCCTGACGCTGCGAAGAGGTCACAGCGGCCACCCAGTCCTCGGCCGAAACACCGGGGAACATGTTGGCGACCGCATCGCGTAGCGACAACTGCTCCTCACTCTTGGACCCTGTTGCGAAAACCTTAGAGACTTCAGCGTCGATGTCCTTGAGTAGAGCCATCTGAGCGTCGACGTTGCTGAGGTTTAGCCAAACCTGATGAAGAAACACAAAAATAAAAAGCTCCGGCAGATCCCAAGCATTGTAGCAATTGGTTTCGTGCAAAGCAGTAAGCGAGGAGCTGCCTACGCTGCATTTTTTTACATTGACTGAAGCTTTAAAAAGTGCACGGACATGTTTGTGTAAACGGAGCAGTTGTGTGAAGCAAGTCGGCAACACTGGCGCGTACAGGGTAGTTCATGGTTCAGCCCTAAAGTCGGCAGTCATGTTGGAACACAGGAGAGAGTTTTATAGAAACATCTGTAACTCTCGAAACTTCCGTAAAACGAAACCTAATTTTTTAAGAAGCTTCGCTTGAAAATTCAGGCTTGAAATGGTATTGGTGACATGCGATATGGTAAGAACTTCACGTAGCTAACCTCACTTCAGAACAAAACTATCTAGTATGTACGTAAGAAGTTCCCTAAGAACTAATGTACGGCACGTTAGACATTCGGGATTTACCGACAGGGCACTTCACAAGTCCTGGACTCCAGCTTACCTTGAGCACAGCGCTAAAAATAGCTCAGCGCAATAACAACGAACACAGAAAAGGGCGGCAGACCGCGGACTGACGCTACTAATGATTGTTCATTCGAGTTAAAATCGCCGAGCTTAAATACACAGTATAGTGTTGCGCATGTGCAATATTGCGTTAGAAAAAAAAGATTGAATACTTGATAGTGCATGCAGTATATGAGATGCAAACTGTTCCGAGTTCAAATAAGGAAGGAGTTCAGGGGCAGATGGAACCTTGATGAATTGAAAAATCATGTGAACATGGGCTGTCACTGGAAGAAACGTTTCGACAAGCGGACCTGTCTTTTTCAAGGCTGCAATTGTCCACCTGTGTTGTGGGCAGCTTTCGAGAAAAGAAAGAAGAGTGCAGCGCCGTAACTGTCTCTCGCGATGAGGTAATCCACCTGTGTTGTGGGCGGCTTTCAAGAAAAGAAAGAAGAGTGCAGCGCCGTAACTGTCTCCCGCGATGAGGTAATTTCAACATCGGTGCACGGGGTTTGGGTAAGGGGAAGGGAGTGGAGAAATGGAGGGACTGACGAGAGTGCTCGCGGTTTTTGCGCTATATTCTTTCAGTGTCGTGTCACGGTTGGCCAATTAGCCCAACAGTCTGTTCTGCTAAAGCTATACCTTCAGGACTCTGGCGAAGGATTCTTGAGCTTCGCCCGTGTCGAACGACTGGCCGAGCTTCTGCGCCAAGGAGTAGCCTTCGGTTACGTGCAGCATGGGACGGCCGGCCTCGTAGATGAACCGCACGTGGAACAGCGTGTACACGCCCACCTGCAGCCACAAAATGTCATTCAACCCAGCTGTGCTGCCTGGGTGCGTCCCTTCCACAACAGTTTTTTTTAGGACAAGGACTTAATACAGCAGGGCTTACTCCATTATCGACTACAGAAATAATTCGAAAGCCCTTCCCCAAACAGGAAAATGGGCTTATAAGGGTCTGGATGCCTGCTTGTTGGTACGGATCTATGTATAAAAAAGCCGGCAGATCCCACGCACTGTGGGAATCGATGTAATGCGAAGCAGCCAGGAAGGAGCAAATCATGCTTTACATAATTTGCATGTCATGTTTTACATGTTAGGACCTGTCATTTATGTTCGTGATACAGTCATGTCACTCAATACCAAATTTGGTGTATCTCAAGCTAACGAAACGGCCGCGAGCACGCCATGAGCGTGGCATGCAAGTCATGACGCACATGACAAGTCATGATTTCCATATTACCACTTGTCATTTATGTTCGTCATACAGTCACGTGACTCAATACCAAGTTTGGTGTATATCAAGCTAACGAAACGGCCGCGAGCACGCCATGAGCGTGGCATGCAAGTCATGTCCCTCATCACATGTCATGATTTCCATATTGCTACTTGTCATTTATGTTCGTCATACAGTGACGTCACTCAATCCCAAATTTGGTGTATATCAAGCTAACGAAATGGCCGCGAGCGCGCCATGAGCGTGGCATGCAAGTCATGTCGCTCATGACACGTCATGATTTCCATACTGCCACTTGTCATTTATGTTCCTCATACAGTCATGTCACTCAATACCAAATTCGGTGTATCTCAAGCTAACGAAACGGCCGCGAGCACGCCATGAGCGTGGCATGCAAGTCATGTGCCTCATGACATGTCATGATTTCCATATTGCCACTTGTCATTTATGTTCATCATACAGTGACGTCACTCAATCCCAAATTTGGTGAATATCAAGCTAACGAAATGGCCGCGAGCGCGCCATGAGCATGGCATGCAAGTCATGTCGCTCATGACACGTCATGATTTCCATACTGCCACTTGTCATTTATGTTCCTCATACAGTCATGTCACTCAATACCAAATTCGGTGTATCTCAAGCTAACGAAACGGCCGCGAGCACGCCATGAGCGTGGCATGCAAGTCATGTGCCTCATGACATGTCATGATTTCCATATTGCCACTTGTCATTTATGTTCATCATACAGTGACGTCACTCAATCCCAAATTTGGTGAATATCAAGCTAACGAAATGGCCGCGAGCGCGCCATGAGCATGGCATGCAAGTCATGTCGCTCATGACATGTCATGATTTCCATATTGCCACTTGTCATTTATGTTCCTCATACAGTCATGTCACTCAATACCAAATTTGGTGTATCTCAAGCTAACGAAACGGCCGCGAGCACGCCATGAGCGTGGCATGCAAGTCATGACGCACATGACAAGTCATGATTTCCATATTACCACTTGTCACTTATGTTCGTCATACAGTCATGTCACTCAATCCCAAATTTGGTGTATATCAAGCTAACGAAACGGCCGCGAACGCCCCATGAGCGTGGCATGTAAATCATACTTTTCATGACAATTTAGTCATGATTTTCATGATATGACCAGCCATTTATGTTCGTCATACGGTCATGTTATGCCATACCAAATTTGGTATAAATCCCATTAACGATACGGCCAGGAGAGCACAAAGTCGTAGGCGGCTAGATAGATAGATAGATAGATAGATAGATAGATAGATAGATAGATAGATAGATAGATAGATAGATAGATAGATAGATAGATAGATAGATAGATAGATAGATAGATAGATAGATAGATAGATAGATAGATAGATAGATAGATAGATAGATACGCTCAAACTCGCCGAAGTTCGCTAAGAAATGCTTCGCATTTAAAATTGCCCGCGTATCTGCTTGCTTCGCTGCAAATGTCGTCGAAATACGATAGTCTACTGCCGGTCGTACTACTATGTTTTGCCTTGCCTCAGACAGCGCCTCCTCTATGTTGAAACGGCCGCATCTGGCTGGCATTGATAAAATAGAGGAGGCGCTGCGTGAGATATGGACGCCATCTGGCAGTGGCATCGGGAAACATGAGCTTGTGCAGAACCCAGGGCCACTGCCAGGCTTTTTCGTGCATAGCGTCGCATATTCAGCGCAGCCTAAGAAACACTAAGGTCTTTAGAATTACGTATCAATGTATTTTCTAGTAAAGGAACACACCACCTAATGCTTACGTATTGATGTTGCGCCTCATATATGCGTAATATTTGCTTTTTGATCGACAATGTTCACAAGTATGAACGCAACCACCAGTTCAAGATGGCTGGGCGTTCAGCAAGTGGTTAAACTTTGGCCTGGTGTCTGAATCGTGTGACAGACAGCCAGAAAGACAGACAGACAGACCAGAATTTCTGCGTTGAAGTATCCCAAGGAAAACTATCGTCTTTAAAAACAGCGCAAATTTAAACACGGACAAACAAATATCACACGAGGAAGGGCGCATCACACAGCGCCCGTCCTCGTATAATGTTTTCATGTACATGTTCAAATAAGCTCCGTGTTTCTATAGAGGGAAAATAGGGTCAAGCGAAACTTGGCGTGAGTGTTCCTGACGTACTGCTTTCCTTTCTTTCTCTCTTTCTTTCTTTGTAGGTAGCGATTCTACCGAGAACACTGTTTTCAGGCGGAATCGTCGTGGTGCGTCGTTCATGTTCTTCGCAGCGTTCGTCAGCTTCTAAACAGCCAACGAAAGCACCATAACGCGATCATATAAACGCGATTTAGGAATTCAATTTTCTCGATGTCAGAAATTTCTGCAAATGTCCTATTCCTGACATCGACGTTATGCTTTACACAGCAGATCGCTTTTAGTCCGTCAACACGAAATATTGCAATGAAGCGTCCATAGGAAGCGTACTGCTTTCCAAATGTGTTTTTTTTTAACCCGAAAGTTTTTTATGCCGGGGTCCACCAAAATTTTGGTGACGTGTAAAATTAATTGTAAAATTAACGCTACCAAATGCGGAAGAAAAAAAATTCAGAAAAAAGTTCCTCCGCCGAACATCGAACCTCCGACTCCTTGGGCCGCGACGAAAAGCACCCGATGCTCTACCGACTGAGCTATCGAAGCAGTTGAAAGGTTCTTTACAAACGCGCCTTATATCTCTCACACATTCTCTCCCGCACGGTGCTCTCTGTTGGCGAGGCGGGGCGGTGCCGCCGTCTGTGACCGGTGAAGAGAACTAATGCGGCATGACACTTATTAGCACCGATAGAGAGCGATTCGTCGACGACGCAGTTAAAGCATGGCGTTCGAGATGGCGCGCCGGCGCGCAATCTTGGAGGCCATGGTTAAAGCTTCTCGACAGCAGTGAAAAAAAACTTCCCCATCTCCCGCTAAAGGGAACCATATGTGGATGCGAAGCAGCGGGGACATGGTTAGTTTGAGCGGGAGAAACGTCGCCGCTCTCGTTTCGCGGCAGCGGCCCGGGCGCTCATCGCGGCGCTGCACAGGAGAGAGAATGAGGCGCGCTCCGTCATTTTTATACCGCGGAACTACCGTGGTGCCCCCCAGTGGAGTATGCAGCTGTCGCACCACCTGTCGCGCGCCGCTCCGTAGAGGATTCCTAGAGGAGAGAACGGGGGGGAACCGTAGGAGAGGAGAGAGAGAGAGGGGACACGCATGCGCTGTGGGGATGTCGGACGCGGGCGCCGCTCCGTAAAGTAGAGGATTCCTACAGCAGAGAAAGGGGCTGAGCGTAGGACAGAGGGGGGAGAGGACGCGCATGCGCTGTGGGACGCGGGCGCTGCTCCGTAGAGTAGAGGATTCCTAGAGGAGAGAAAGGGGATGAGCGTAGGAGAGGAGAGAGAGGGGGGAGGAGACGCGCATGCGCTGTGGTGGTGTGGGACGCGGGAAGGAGGGACGCCGCCGTTTCGCCGCCGACTACTTCGGGTGAGATTGTACCGACTAATAAAACTGCTGCAGTAAACACTGCAGCAAGGCAACGATGTAGACGGGCGAATGTCGAGCCTTGGTCGAGCGAGACAGAGCCTAGCGGGACGTGGAACGCCCGCACGCGTTCGCGGCTCCAGCTATGTACCTCTGCCTCCCGTGTTGCTGAAGCGCACTGTGGTAGTGTATGCATGAGCGCAGGCGTAGGTTACCCCATTACTCAGAAGCGCACACCGTGCCCTTTCTTTCCTTAATAAACGACGCTTTGAAGACGCCCATATCGAGTACCAGTGGTTAGTGTGTGCTTGTTATCTTTGCGCGGGATGCACGATACGCGGCGTCCAGGTATACGTTAAAAATTTCCGCTACCACAACGGTTAAATCATGATCATGGGCTGTAGTTGTCGCGATGGAGATGTGCCACTAGGCGTCAACGTGGGTGTGTCCACGTCAAACAATGCCATAGCTGCCAAACACCAATACACAGTCTACAAGCTGTCAAATATCACTAAACAATAAGCACCACTTCTGTGAGTACACGTTTCACTTTCGTGTTATACCGATTCCTATGACGGAGAGATCAGCCATGTTTTTCTTTTTCTTTTTTTGCATCTTCGTTATACTCACGGATAACTTTTCTTGGCAATGAAGCGAATGCTACACAGCCAAATCCCGTATATCCTACCGATAATGATTGTAGACCCACAGTTGTGTCGCCCGTGTTTTCTGCGTGAGATATAGACATACTCGTCTGTTTTTAAGTGCGGAGCACTTTCGGGTCTCGGGCTGTCGTATATGCTGTTGTATATGATGTTGTATGCTGTGATCGCTTGGCGTAACGCAAGTAATACCACGTATAAAAAATGGAACAAAATACAAAGCAATCGAGAAATATAAAGAGAGAAAGAAATGGAAAAATAGGAAGAAAAATAGGAATAAATAGAAAAAAGATGGTTAATCCCTCCGTCATAGGAATCGGTGTAACACGAAAGTGAAACGGGTCCTTACAGAAGTAGTTGAATGTTTACTGTACATTGATGTAAGATAGCTTGCACAATGTGTATTGGTGCTTAGCAGCTACAGTATCGTTTAACGTGGATGCACCCACGTTGATGCTGGGTGGTACATTTTTATCCCGACGACTATCGTCCATCATAAATGATTTAAGAAACCGTTATGATAGCTGTAGTAATTAACGGTGACAGCGTAACCAGAAAAGGCGGCGTGACGGCCAGAAGAGCGCTGCTGATTGGACACAGAACTTGGGTTAAGGTCGCTATCTCGCGGCACGTTACAGTTATTGAACACCATGGCCGGACTAGAGGGAAACGCAGCGCGAGTCGTGCCTACTTTAACCTGCTTGGTGCCTACCCTGTAGTCCGGTCGCAAGTTTTATCGACGTGAGCGTAAGCGGGAAACGCGGTTTTACAACCAGGCAAGGCAGGCGCGCGTCGCAGAGCTGCTTCTGCCATGGATGGGTGCTATAGGAGCGAGGCCGACGCTTGACTACTAAGGTCGCCACTTGCCGTGTGTTCAGGTGTTGACCAAATTACACTTATCCAATTGGAAACATGCCCGCACCTACCTGCAAGGACTGTCGCACGAGGTAGCGCACCACGTCGAAGAAGCTGGTGGCCTTCATGAGCTGCGAGATGTCGAGATAATTCTGCGCGTCGTTCAGGGCGTCCCGCAGCTTCGCCGGCTTCGACATGTATCTGTAGCAGCCGCTGCGTGCGTACAAAAAGAAAAAAAATACGACGTAGATGTTCGTTCGCTGCACAAATCGAAGAGTGTGCGGCATGCCAGATTACATTGAATAAATGGCCCCGCCATGGTGGTCTAGTGGTTATGGCGCTCGACTGCTGACCCGAAGGTCGCGGGATCGAATCCCGGCCGCGGCGGCTGCATTTTCGATGGAGGCGAAAATGCTTGAGGCCTGTGTACTTAGATTTAGGTGCACGTTAAACAACCCCAGGTGGTCTAAATTTCTGGAGCCCTCCGCTACGGCGTCTCTCATAATCATGTCGTGGTTTTGGGACGTTAAACCTCAGATATTATTATATACATTGAATAAATGATTATATAACACTTTCACAGTGTTATGACCGCACGTTCTTTTTTTCGTTCATGTCTATCATACACCCACCATGACATACAAATTTTGGTACATACCGAGGTACCGAAAGGGCCACGAGAACGCTGAGCGCTGAGACGTTGATAGATAGATAGATAGATAGATAGATAGATAGATAGATAATAAGCGCACCTGCTGAACTAATCGCGATAACTTCCAGTGTTGCACGTAGTCTATTAAACGGCGTATGCCCCTTTTCAAGGAACGCCCCCTGGGTGCCATCATAATCCCCTCTGGACTGCGGTAAACATGCGTGACCATAGGCGTGCGCACGAAGGGGGGGCAGAGGGGGCGGCCGCCCCCCCCCCTAGTCACCTAAGAGAGGGGGGCGCAAATTCTGCCCCATACATTGACCTAATAGGGTGGGGGGGGGGTGCTGCGACGACCCTTCAGCCCCCCCCTGCCTCCCCCTGAAGGGGAACCCTGCGCACGCCTATGTGCGTGACCCCTCAAAAAGTGCACTGCCGAAGCAGCGACGTCAGTGTGCGTTAAGGCTTTGTACTCCCCCCGCCACAGTCCAGAAAGGATGTGCGCCCTCAACCCGTTGAAAGGATCTATTTTCAACGTAGATGGGGAGCGCCTGCTTTCTGGACTGTGGGACGGGAGTACAAAAGCTGATACATGGTGAACCACAGCGCAACACCGGGACGAGGACGATAGGAAGCAGGACACACAGAGCGCTGGTGTGTCCTTCTTCCTATCGTCCTCGTCTCGGTGCTGCGCTGTGGTTCACCATGCATCACCAATTCGCCCATATTTTTCACGTCACTACAAAAGCTGACGCACACTGACGTCGCTACTTCGGCAGTGAATCTTTGAGGGGTCGCGCATGTTTACCTCAACCCAGAGGGGATTATGGCGGAATCCAGGCAGCCGTCCTTGAAAAGCTGTATACTGCAGCACGGTCCTCGCCACTGTCGATGTGTTCATCCACAGCGCGAGTGCTTGCCTGTATATGGGCCTGAGGAGGTGCATCCCCTGGCGTATCTCCTCCTTGCGCTTGATGATCCGCATGTGAAGCAGCGTCGCGTTAAGCCTCGAGAGGGCTCCCAGCGACGCGTCGCCGTGGAAGCTGCCTCCCTTCGCCTGCCACGAGCCGCACACGTAGCCGTAAAAGTCGGTGCACGGGTCCCTGGTGTCGTTCAGTAGGCTGTCCAAATACTGTTTGGCTTCCAGGCATTCTGCGCAGGCGATAGGCGCAGCAGCCAATGCTGTAATACAATGTTCCTCCTCCCTGCCCAGAAAGTTTCTGCAACTAACGTGGTGTTTCACTACATCCATAGGCGCACGAGGGGGGGCAGAGGGGGCGCCCCCCCCCCCCCCCTAGTAGCCTATGAGAGGGGGGGCGCAAAGTCTGCCCCATACATTGACTTAATAGGGAGGGGGGGGGCTGCGATGAACCTTCGCCCCCCCCCCCCTGAAGGGGAGCCCTGCGCACGCCTATATGACTACATCCGAGACGGCTGACCTGAAAGTCGTGGCGGTCCCATTTCGATCGAGGCGGAATGCTTTAGGACCTTGTACTTATATTTAGGTGCACGTTAAAGAACCCCAAATAGTCAGAAGTTCCGAGGCCCTCCACTGCGCCGTGTCTCACAATTAAATCGTGACTTCATCTCCGAAAACCCCGTATGTTTTCGCTGTTGGTATCGGCCCACCATTGAAAGGTCGACGATGTCAATTGATAACGTCTTAAATTTAGGTGGAGTGCGGTGTCGACGCCACACCATGACGGCATAGCGTGACACATTTCATCTGTGACTTGGTGACGTCACATGACGTCATACTGTTAAGTCATCGCTCGCTCGGAGAAGGACACGTGGGTATTAGACGGGGCTCGCGCGTGTCTCGTACAGGGGAGCGTCGGCATAGCCACTTAAGGTTTTCCGCTTTCTACGAGAACCGCGACGGCAGTTTGGCAGCGTTAGGTGCCAGCCGTGAAAAGGCCGATCCTGCTTTAGAGTCGATCGCAGACAGCCCCATGCTTGCCGTACATATTCGCCGCAGACATTATGCTCGCTGATCGCGTTGCAGAGGCACATGATCTCGGCTAAGCCCTCTGGCTAAGTCAGTGGCACCAGATTGGTCGAAATCAACCCGCAGAACACTACTGCGGCCTTGCCAATAACATATCGCGATGTTGTGGCGTAAAACCCCATTGAGCAAGGATTATTTTAAATCGGAAGCCTTAAATGCCTCATCAAACGCAAAAATTGACCGTCGGTGGCGTCTACACGAGTGATGCAAGTGACTACCGAAAGGGAAAAAACGAAATAAGGAGGGAGAGGTTTTATGATAATTCAAGGGGAAGCGCTTTACTGTTTGAAGCAAGGTCGGGTTGCCTTAGAACGCGTAGCTATAAAGCGAGATTCTGTAACGAAGAAGAACAATGTACACGCTGTGGGGGGAACTAAGGAAACGATGGAACATGTACTGATTGAATGTGGCGTTATCCACCCAGATATACGTGTGGGCACGAGTCTACATGAAGCCTTGGGTTTTAGGGACAACAATGGAAAGCTGAACACGTCCGCGATAGAAATAAGTAAGAGACGGTTAGAGTATTGGTGGCAGAAAAGTAGAGATAAAGGACAAAAATGAAGAATGGGAAAAATAAGGCCATTCTGCCTTAAGAGGCAGAGAGATGGACCGTGAATTTATATTTTTCTTTGCTATAATAACATAGATTTAATCATTGTAGATAGGGCATTAGGCCAACACAAAAGAAAAGTTCTTTTTTTCGAGCCTGGTGGCAGACATGTCACCGCCCCGTTATAAAGGGGACGCTCATAGCATCCATCCATCCAAGAACTCACGCGATGACGTCACCATGTGAAGTCATGACGTCACAGATCGCTAAAGTATGGCACGGTACTATGTCGACGTGTAACGTGACGTCACGTGCTGACGTCACCGCATGATACTGCCACTTGGTCAAAGGTGGGCCTATCCCGGAGGTAGCGCAAAACCACGTGAGGCGCAAAAAGATTTCGGAGGAGGTGATTGGTACATCGACTGAGAAGAAAAGAAGATGGATTTCACCTCAGAGTCGTCTCAGCGACCCTTTGAGTTTATTTTATTATTACTGCGACAGCAATTATGTGGAGACTTTTGGTGGGTGTTTTCCTTTGCCGTCGCCGTGATGTTCCGTATAAAGTCCAAATTGATACTATCACACCGCGCGTCGTATGTTGTGCGAGCGAGTAAACGTGCGTGATCGCGAGGGACGAACGCGGCTGAAATAGAGATGGAGGCTATGCGAATGCGATAACATAGCCCTGCACACGGGGCCTGGTGCCGTCGATTGCTTGTCAAGCGGGGAGGAAACGCGTCGACCATCTTTCTCCGGGCAAAGGTTCACGCGAGATCGAATCCAAAAGAATTAGCTGCTAGCCTTACTTCGTCAAGCGTTCCATTTTGTTGCTATCGCATTACTCTCTTCGACCTTGCGTAAAAAACTAATTTTTAAATGTCATTATAACGGCAAAAATGCGACATTCCATTCTCTCAATCCGAACTCGGTGATTCAGTTGTCCACCATTCGTTTACGGCGTGTTCAGGGGCCTCGTTCATGCAGGTATCGGAACACAGACGCGTGTTCTCGTGACGCACCGTCGGTGATGCATGCGACTCCCTCGGGTATGTTGGTTCCTCCGAGGAAGAACACGAACATCAGGACGGCCATGAAGATGAAGAGGAATGAGGCCACCATCGCCACCAGGAACAGCGACATCTGGTCCTTGCTGCTCAGCGTGGTCTCCGTCTCGCTTTTAGAGCCGCCCACTGAAATCGCGCGTTTACATTGAGTCTGAAGCGATGTGCATGTTCAAGATAGCTGGTAGTCCATGATTTCATAGCGCGAAAACTTCTGTAACAAGGGACAAAAATTGTGACAGACACAAGCGCGAACTTCCAAATGTATTATTTGGACACATATTTATAATAGTAACGGTGCGCCTCTGTCGCTCCACTTCCAGAAATCGCGACACACTAAAGATATAAAAGTTCCTGAGCTAACAAGATAAAGGCATCATATACGTTGAAAACGAGAAATTCGAACCGAATATTTCACGTGTCGCCTATTGGCCTCTCAAAAAAAAGAGTTGTACTATCTGGGTGTAGCATGCGAAAATCAGAGGAGAAACACCTGCACTTGCCTCGGATGACTTGTGCGGTCTAGGTAATTGTACAGTGAAAGTACCTAAATTTGAGCTTGGCAAACGTCGGCGAGTAACGGCTATGACAGATAGGTCTCTAGCATGTGGAATGTTATCTCTGCAGAGCGAAAACTATTACGCAACGTCTTCCAGGGCCGTTCATCGCGTCGCTAAGACCTTGAGCCATGGAGCGTTGGCTGAGTTAAACCTCCGTCAAGTTCTTTTCAAGCTTTTACTCGACGATTGTGTGACTAATGAGGTCTTCGTACCGCAATCATGCTAGTGCAAGTTTGCTTTAGTAATGTATGGAGTTCTTATATGATCTCTAGATGTCACAGGTAATATTATAAAGAATACGTATGGTGTAAAAAAAAACGCTCTATTTTTTGACGTGGAGCTCACCCTGGTCGGGCTTGAAAGTCTTGCGGAGCTTTGCCATGGCCGCGGCGACCACCGACTTGCGCCTGCTGAGTTGGTGCTTTTTGGCAGCCTTTTCCTCTTCCTTTTCTTCCTCAGCGGCAGAGATTTGCGAGGAACTGCGCGCTTTGGCCTTGCTCCGCTTCTCCGAGGACAACTGGGAGACAGTCCTGGGAGCACTGCTCGCACGACTGACGGCGGCTTTCTTCCCCGCCGTCTTTGGACTGACAACAGCGCCCTTTTTGGGACTGGTGACGCCGTCCTTGGGACTGGTGACTACGCTCTTCTTGGTACTAGTGACGCCGTCCTTGGGACTGGTGACTACGCTCTTTCTGGGACCGGTGACGACGGTCTTCCTGGTGGTACCGGTACCACTCTTGGGACTCGCCACGCCGCTCTTGGGGTTCGCGTTCGCCTGCGACGTCCTCAGAGAGTCCGCTTTCAGGTTCGACTTTCCGGGCGTCGCGCGAATCAGCCTGGGGCTACGCGTTGGCATACCAAGTTCCTCGTGCTCGGAGTCAGCCGTGGGGGCCTTGCCGGCTGCCTTAGGTCTCGCTCCCGTGCCTCTCAATTTCGCGGTACTCTCGTCGCCTTTAGGGCTAGTGACACCGCCTTTGGGCTTAGGCTTAGCCCTAACGACCTTGGGGCTAGCGGCCGCTACTCTCGGGGTCGGGAGGGACGACCTGGAAGTGCTGACCTTGCGTCGATTGACGGAACTAACCGAGGACTTCGGTAGTGTGCTGGCGGCGCTCTCGAAGTTTTCGGTCTTGCGTTCCTGCATCGTCATGGGGTAAAGACGTGTAAGGACACTCTCACTAGCGGTATCCATGCTGCATGTGCGCATATTGGGAAAGTAGCGCAGGAGTGGTTTGAACTGTCGTGTCAGAGAACTCGCTGCGCTCCCCAAAGAGGGCGCCACGTATCCGTTCCTATCGTCCCCGCTAGGAAGGCTAGGGTGGTCGGGTATTGAGCAACCTGGAGTACTAATAAACGTATCGTACGTTCTCTTGTTCAAAACTGAAGTGTCTCGGTTTTCCTCCAACCCCTCGACAACACGAAATATACAATGTCGAACCCAGTCAATAGGAACCACAGAACACCTCTTTGGTAACTGACTGTCTCTGTTAGACAGCCTGCCTTCTGATATGTCCAGCGTCAGGATTGAATGAAATAGTCTCTTCTTGAAATGAAATGGAACATTCTTAGCGTGAGATGTGTCTTGTGAATAGGGGCCGAAGTAACATTTCTAACATGCAAGACCTAGTTCGCGATATATTCGTGCGAAATGAATTCCTTGAAACAAATCGAGCATTGTACTCATCAAAATGCTGAACTCCACTATCTGTGCACATCTCTTTCGCGATGTTTTCTTAGCATGATGATTTTATGTAGCAGAGCATGTTTCAGTGTGGTCATAATTAGTCGGCAATATGGTGCATCTACCCGTAAATGAAAATGAGGCTTTTTTGCGATTCATGTTAGGGTAGGTCACCAGCATCGAAAACGCATTTTCTGAAAAAAAAAATTGAATTTTTGGGATTCCACATTTTCAAGCTCCCTGTCCATTGAACAATATTTAGCAAAAAAATTGTAGTTATGTTCAGCCATTTGAAAGTTACGACCATTTTTTGAACACCTGCTGGTGACATCCGAAACCGAAACTGAAGGATTCCGATTCCACAACACCTACCACCTCGTCATAAATGATTTTCGCATGTATATTACTTAATGCTAAGGTGTCTAAGAACATTCTAAAGCTTGTGGAACATGACGTTTTCAATTTATTTTAAAATTTCCACTACTCGGCTGCGGCACTCTATTATTGTGATAGCAATTATATGGACAGTCTCGACGGGTTTTTGCCGTCGCCGTTGCCGTTGCCGTCGCCGTCATTTCGCGTATAAAGTAAAAATTGATAGATCCCCCCAGCGCATCGTACGTTCTAGCCGCGCGTAACAGCGCGGGAGCGGGGGCAACAAACCCGGCTGAAGGGGATATCAAACGAGCCGGCCCATGTCCGTCGCTCCGAGGCGTAAGCGATAAAATCCCTCCGCCTGTTCGACCAGCCGGGGAATGCTCAAGAAGAGAGGAAACGCCCCGCGCGTCTTTAACAAGCGCGGAAAGCCGGGGGGGGGGGGGGGGGTCCCCTCATGCAGCCACTGCGACCTTTGGTTTTACGAGCGCGGTCGTCGCTGGCGCACGCGTTATCTCGCAATCTCAGCAGCCCCGACAGCGGGCGGCTGGCTCCTACGTGCTCCGCTTTCAACGCGAGGTGATTGTGCGAACACTATCCCTGCAGCAGCCGTATGCTCTTAAACCAGCGTTTTGTAGAGTTGCGTGACATCGGATCCAAAAGAGTTAGTTGCCAGCCTCACTTCGAATAACATTACAATTTGTTGCTATCGCATTCATTGCTTCACCCTTGCGGTGAAACTGTGACTTTGTTCAAGTTGCGCGCGTTCTCACTCGGCAGTCTGTTTTTTTTTTTGTGTGTGTGTGTGCCATTTCGAGCTCTTGGACTCAGTTCTGGCTTTTCAAGCAGAAAGTTATATTACTTCATGAAACATGGCGAAGTACAGGACGAAACATAAGCGTTTACGCAAGTTAGGGAATCAATATTCCATGCGTGGACCCACTGTGGAGCACGCGGATGAGAGTCAGCTGGAGACACGAAACAAGCTAGGGAAAAAAATGTGTGCTTCATCTCGCTCAAAAGAATATTGTGCCGCTTCAAAAGAGGTCCCAAGCCTGGTGAATTTCAGGTCTATTGAATGTTTCTTTGTTTCATAGACACTTGGTTCAAATCTTCAAACCCATTTTTTTCTCAAAACGTGATTTTTTGCTTCTTACAGTTACGCGAACAATGATCGCCGTCCTTCTAAAGAATATTTTCACATAAAATGTTTCCTGCTGTTTCTTTATAGGTGGAACTGTGCATTCAAACAGAATTACTGAAAACTGTCTGTAACTTTTTGTCCTATGGCCAACTGTGTGCAAAACAAACCTGCCAAATATCAACTTCTTCAGTCTTTTTACGATTACGTGCCTAAGCTTAGAGATATGATGATCTTGGAGGTTAGATGCACAGAGTGTTGTCCTCACTACGTAGCTACCAAGTCGCATTTTAATATCAACAACAGTTTTTTAGTTACGACTGTTGGCGCAACATGCATATTTTGGCGCATTTTTATTTTTATAAATTTTATGTTTTCGATTTTTATCTATTTCATCATCTTAAAGCTTAAATTTACCGAAGCCCTACAATCCAAAACCATAATTATAACTTTTGGACCAAAACTGTGAAAGTTTCTCGATGGTGGTGACCTACATTAAGTGAGAACAAAATATAAACAAAACATTTTCTTGCACAAACCTTCGAACTCATCGGATAACGGGATATACCGAACTGTACTCAGCACGTTAGCCGGCGCTGACTGCACACATATTTACGAGTATACCGTAGCGGGCGTCATCGGGTTCAAGTGAGTGGTGAACGGCATTTTTTATGGCTGGAGTGCAGCTGGAGTACTACGTAACTGCCCCCGTTTTTTCACTCCATGGCTCCGCGACTTAGGCGGCCGCTCTGGAGCTCCCGCTGAAAAAATTGACGGCAGATCCACGAGGTGAATGATGATGAGATTGGGCGAAGCTCCTGGAAGTAATCATCGGTTAAACCGTGAAATTTCTTCCGTTAATTCGCCCGATAAAATTGACGTGAAACGATTGATTAAATGTTTTATCAAACTTTTATTGCTGGTTTCCGTTGTCCTTTCATTATGACCGCTTTGTGGTCGGTGAAATGTAAGCTAAGTGGTTCTTGCACTGGTTGCAGCGGCATCCTTATCC
>JALIZH010015566.1:0-10367 GCA_030522465.1 Rhipicephalus appendiculatus
GGGGAAATTTTCAGCTATCATTTTGGGCGAAAGGGAAAAAGGGAATCTTTGCGATATTGCAGGGAATTCCGGTAATGGTTAAATTCACCTATTAGGACCGATACATATAGCAGTCACAGTGCGCCTTCGGCTTCTGCAATCGGTTCTGGTGCATGCAGCACGCAAGCATAGCCCTTGAGATTTGTTTCTGATATTTATGTGGAGCGATTTCTAGTGCACTCCTGGTGTTAGACGCGAAGCCCACTATGTGCAATGTGCTTACAGCACATGATTTAATAAAGTCATGAGTTTGTTGTGCAGGAGCACAGGCGCTAGTCATGATTTCAATAGTCGCAATCACGTCACACATATGCATTTATAATATGTGTGTGTGGTGGTGGGAGGCGCATGTTACTGCTATTGTACAGGGAAATATGCTGGGCATTTCGTCAGCGTATGCTGGGAAAAACGCCTCAAATAGGGAATGTTGATGTCTCGGAATCTGAACTCTTCGGCGTAGTACGGAACATCACTAATTCCTATGTACTTACCAGCTGCGAGGTACCGCAGGGTTATCGCAAGGCGTTTACTGGCGATGATCGCCAGTGAACTATGGATACTTACCAACTGGCTCGCATTCACTCTCTTTTAATATGACCGCTGGTCGGAATGAGGTGTCATTCATCCAGATTAACGGTCACTGTCATGAGCAGATCCTCGAATGTGCCTCTATACATTCTAACACATCGTCTGTAACTTTCACCGCCTTCGAGCGCTAGCTCACGCAGGAGGTTCTCATAAGCGTCTTGCTGTTTTCGCTTAAGTAATCAAAGGGACACCGAACAACTCCTTTCTGTTTTCGATTCATCGAAGAATTCTCAACACAACAAAGGTGCCGTTGCGACGACCGCACCTTCCGTTTCGTCCATACTCAAAAAAGTGGCGCACTGACACGAAACGATAGGTGGCAACCGGTGGCAACCAAAAGCCGCAGATGCAACCTAGCAGGGTCGGCGCGCGCCCGCAGTAAGAGAGAGGGAGAGGAAGAGAGAGAGAAAAAAAAACATTTTTCATTTAGGGAAGCGAGCTCTCAATTGATTGCAGCTGGAGGTCCGCCGCTCCAGTTTAGGTAAGCACACGTTCCAATGTTCGAGAAGCAACTGGAATGCGTTCCTTTCGCTTTGTAAGAACTTGTAACGGGAACTCTTTCCAAAATCGGGAAGAACGTGAAACGAACTTTCGATCCTGTTTTAGAGGAACGTATACAACACTGCTACGACAGTGTGATTCGAGAGAAATTATTTGGCATCCTGGACACATTGGCTGTGGAAGATGGTGTAACTAATTTTTCGGAAGATATCTACAAAAGTAACAAGGCTGTGGTAAAATGAAAAAAGAAACAGGTATCTGAGCCTACAGAAATAAAAAGGAGGCTTAGATCAGGGTGTAACCTGTCCCCTTTGCTGTTTATGCTGTACCTACAGGGATTAGAGGCCAAATAAGAAAGCAGCGAATATGGCTTCAACCTTTCTTTTGTCAAGCAAGTAAAACTTATTGAACAGTCGTTACCGAGCACTGATGTACGCAGATGTTATTGTATTAATGACCAACAACAAGGTAGATTTGGAGGGATTGGTCGGATATTTGCGCTAAAGATGGAGATGGTTTAGGTTTAACGTTTAGTAACGACAAACTAGATGCCATAATGATAATAAAGACGGTGAGCACACGACAAAGGAGGTAATGCTGGAGGCAGTGGATAAATATAAACATCTTGGTCGCGTGGACAAACAGCGAGGCTTCGTACCGTAAGGGAACACGGAAGACTAAACGGATGCAACGACTAAATGTAACAGGAGTGCAGCTGTAACGAAAAATGGGAACATGGTGTAATTACAATGAGTAAAGGGTGTTGAAAGGGATTTGGAAAGGTGTCACTGTTCCTCGTCTAACCTTCGGTAATGGGACTCCAAAGTCAAGATGGGAGAAAACAGATGGAAACAGAGAGTGGGATAAGTTGAACAAACAGGAGGAAGTGCCTCAGCCAGGCTGCATGGTATAGCTGTTGTTTAAGCGCACTCCAACGAAGACAAAAGACGAGAAAGGAACACAAGACAAGCGCTTACTCGCAACTAAAAGATTTATTGAAAGGGGGAGAATATAAATACACCAAACAAGAGATCAACGCGTGCGTGTCAAGGCAAAAGGACAACCATGGCAAAACGTGAAGGGTCAGTCGGCCAGCCAGGCTGGCCGACGTTTCGATAGGAGGACCTATCTTTGTCGAAGGCGTCGTGTCATCCTTGGTGTGTTAGTTTTAAAGGGGTTAGTAATATTGACGGTATGTGCAGTGGTGGTGCGTGTCGCTTTTGGTAATCGCCGTCTGGAAAAAAAAAAACTATATATACCCAATTTCAAGGAAGGTTTCTACGGAGCTCAGGAATCGAGTCTTGGAGATGAGGGTAGCTGAAAAAAAGGGGAAGAGAAAAAAAACCAAAAGAGAAGTTTTAAAGAAAATGGAGGGAGGAAGGACGGGCACAACAAAGCGGGAGCCGCCAAAGGCACGACGAAGGAAAGAGCGTAGCATGAAAGAAACTTGGAAAACCGGCAGAGGGGCGCCGAGTCCGGCTACCGTAGAGTTACTGTATATGCTACCTAAAGGTAGCATATACAGTAATACCCCTGTCACACGTGGCAACGTAAGTGCACTTTGAACGAGTGCACTTCGCCGCGAGTGTCATTTGCACGCTGTCACACGAGAAAGTTTAGTGCCACTCGCTGCAAAGTACTTGCCGGCAAGTGTGTTCGCAAACCTCACTTCGCTGCGACGGAGTGTGTAGCCTCGTTAGCAGTGGCTTGCGCATAAATACGCTATTGCATAAAGCGGCGCTCATAGCATTTTTAAACCATTGTTTTGTTATTAGGAATACTGATATGTATTAAAACAAGTCATACAACAACGAAAAACCTCGCTACTCTCGCCCTCGGGCGGTTTGCAGCCACGTCCGCTAGGGGGATGCGGGAGCGCATGCCGTGTAATGGCCGTGTCTGTCGTATTGTTTACTTCCTTGCGCACTTGCACAGGTGTTGGTCACTCGTTCTCTAGTCATTTGTGATGGCGTGTGCCACTGGTGCTACTTTTACGAAGACAGTGTGTCCGATGCTGTGACAGGGGCGCAAAAGTAACAAATATATGCTGCGCTACTAATCGGCCAATTGCCACTGTCATCATTTCCAAAGTACACTTCGCGTTCTCGTGTAGCAGCGCACCGCCAAAGTGACACTTTGTGAGCGTAAAGGGAAGTACACTCGCTCAAAGTGCGCTTAAGTTGCCACGTGTGACAGAGGTATAACTCTAGGCTACCGCAAAGGCTGCAGAAGATGGTGGCGGCCCTCTATTTACAAAAAAAAAAAAAAAAAAAAAAAAAAAAAAAAAAAAAAAAAAAAAAAAAACCTCTGAATGGAAAGCACCAGGCGAAGGCAATGACGAAAGGGGAGAAACGGGCGGCGTACTTTTAAAAGTCAGGATATCGGCTGTAAGTGATACTAGGAGGAGTGTCTGAAAAACACGTGTTTAATGCGTAAATTTATTGGCAGATATATGCATCATGTGGCATATGGCGCAAGCGTACGGGCCACTCGCGTTCTTACTGTCACATGACTCAGCCTTCCGTGGATCGATCCGTCGTCTATGGCTATGGTTTCGCTGGCGTCTTGGATAGTCGCGAGCAATGCATTTCTGTCATGATGTTGATTGGGAGAGGCTTGTTGCTGGGTTTCTCAGCTTGCGTCATTTTGTTTATAGAAGCGAATTGGTTTCGGAATAACAGATTTTGGGAAGCCGTTTGTGATGAGTTTCATCAATATAACATGTTTTCTTCGTTTTTCTTTTTTTATATCAAGTTGTGTGCTGCAGTGCGTTCTGGCTCTTTGCAATAATGTATTTACCGCTGATGTATTGGGGATTTTCGGGTGGTCTCAAGTGAACTGAAAATATTGACTCTTGTAGGTGTATTTGCACAGTTTAATTTTCAGGTTACGAGAACGCCCACAAACGACAAGGGGTCCTCTATTTGAAGGGTGAACGGAATACTTGTTCGATAAATTTAGATGAGAGAGTAATTGTGACTTAATTATCTCTTGACGCTCGAATGACAGTCGTTGAAACGTATCTGAGTAATATTTTTGGCTGTGGTTCGAATGAATGAAGAGCTCGTTCCTCGATGTGTTTAATTGTTATATTTGCCGTGACGACAGACACCGAAGAAAGTTTGCATATTTAGCAAACTTAATACGTTGTGATAAGGCAATTAAGAAAACAGCCAGTGCTTTTCAGACAGCCAGCGCAACAAAAGCCAACCTCAGCGCACCGCACCGATGTCATAGGGACTAAAACGGCTATGGACGTTCGCTCATTATAATGCATATAGAGTATTTTACCTAAGACATAAGGGCACCGCCATCTTGGCTTGTTAAGTAAATGTTTTCTTGTGTTTGTATATTGCGATAATAAGACCATGAAACATCGTGTGCACCAATTCAACCGTTTTCATGTGTATGCGTCTACCGTAACAGTGTTCGTTTAGTTGTTAAAGATGCAAAACACAAAGGTTAGCAGCCTAGCATGGCGACACGGAAACTCCCGTCATAAAAGCACGAGGCGTTCGGGCACTCGTATTAGTTCGCGCCATTGCTTGCCGCGGCTACCGCGGCGCGCGGCGCTGCAGTCACCGTCTAAAGATGCGCATGATTGTAAAAACGCCACACAGAAAAGGCCCATTCTCGCTCACGCGTGGCTTTGTCGAGGGAAGGGCCCCGTGGTGTCCGGAGAGAAACCTCCCCGGCTGCCTACGGGAGAACAGCGCCTGTAGGAGGGGGGGGGGGTGCATCTGCGGGGCAGGTGCGCAATACGCCGAATTTTGGCTGCTTCGCCAGTTTACGTTGAACCAGCGAAGAGCGCGGTCACCGGTGTCGCGAGTGTCTCGAAGGGAGGCGAGCGCAGAGTGTCAAGCACAACGAATCGAGTCGGCTGCAACGTCGAGCACCCTCGTCGCCTACCGAAGCTGGAAACACCATCAGCGGGACCTCGCGTCAACTCCCCTACTAGCAGCACAAGCTGGCGTGGTGGGTACAGAACTTTTTATTGCATTTTGTTTTGTCGCCGTTCCTTATTCAAAACCAGCTTTGAATATGGGTGTGAGCTGCGACGCAGAGAAGCGCTGTATGAGCACATTATTTTGCATTTACGCATTCCTTTTAGTGTCGATCTTCTCGATCTATTTATCAACTTACCGCGTTGTTCGTACGTGTAGTTATTTAGTGCATAGCCTAATGTGTTCTTCTTTTTATTGCGCATATTTTATTGTTTCCTCGTAGTTAACTTTGTATCGCTTGCAATAGCCCTTCCCTGCCGCGGCGGCCGCATTTTCGATGGAGGCTAAAATGCGTGAGGCCCGTGTACTTAGATTTAGGTGCACGTTAAAGAACCCCAGGTGATCGAAATTTCCGGAGCCCTCCACTGCGGCGTCCCTCACCATAATATCGTGGTTTTGGGACGTTAAACCCCACATATTATATTACTGCTACAACCCTTGTCCATGTGCTTCGAGTTGTCCATGAATTCGCCCTCGCGCTGCCAATTGCTAGTTTCCTGGTTAGCTCATTTGGTAGAGCGACCGCCCCGGAAAGGCGTTGGCCCCGGGTTCGAACCCCGGACCAGGACGAATTTTTCGGCAACTAAGAAGCCTTTTCTTTCTGAGAAATCCGTACGGATTTCCTTGTGGCTTCGTGCTACAAAACGGGTGGTTGTCTATTTTCCCTTTCTTAACCTTTTTTCTAATTAAACGCTTGTTTGTTCCTTATACCAAATTCCGCGTCTGCTCAATCAGTCCGTTAGTCATCCTGAACATCACTACACGTGCAACCCCGCACCGGTCGACCGGCCAACGAAAATTTCAAATGTACTACTTTGAGGCTTCGCATGCACAAGCGTACAGTGGAAGCCTGTTAGTATATGCCGAGACGCCATTGTTAGATCAACATTTGTTCTGCGGTATTGTGACGAAACACCACGACCTATTACCGCCTGGCTTCAAACCTGCGATGCGCCCGGCATCTGCGTTGTGGAGTCTCCATCAGCCTGACGTGTGCTTATTGGTTCCTGGAATTGTTAAGAAGGCACGAATGTCACCGCTAGCCCTGAATCAGTTGTCTTTGCGTCTGTTGGACGAAATCTACTTGAACCGCATGCATGTTTACACTGATGGCTCCACTAATTCCAACAGCTCTGCTGGAGCAGTGGTTGTTCCATCTGGTAACGTATTGTTGCGGTTCAAGTTTTCTCACATCACGACGTCGACAGCAGCGGAACTCGCAGCGCTTCAAGGTGCAGTCAAGTACATTCTACAGCAGCCACCTAATCAATGGGCCGTCTTTTGCGACTCGAGGTCAGCCTTACAAACACTACGCTTTGCTTTACGGCACGGATTACACGAACAGTTGGTGTATGAGATAAGGCATGACTACCACCAAGCGCTCGAAGGAGGACATGATATTATATTTCAGTGGTTGCCGAGTCATTGCGGAATTGTCGGCAATGACCGCGCGGATGAAGCTGCACGATCGGCGCATGACCAAGACCTGCGGACACCCATACCACTCTTGAGAACGGACGCCGCGCGGCGACTGCAATCACTTGCTCGCCGTATGACGCTTCTACAATGGAATACGCAGGGTTTTTCCAACGCACGCCTGTATTCTAATTGACCCAAATTTGCAACTTCGTTTGCCATCCGAGCTCTCACGACGCGATGCAACCTTACTGTGTCGCATGTGGTTGGGCGTGGCATTCACGAATGCGTATTCGTGTCTCATTGGAATGGCCAGCAGTGCGGCATGCGACTTTTGCGCCTGCGAGGAGACGCTGGAGCACATTCTATGCCACTGCCCATCATACAAGACTCAACGACGTGTATTGGAAGCCAAGCTCCGTCACCTGGATCCAAGACCACTGACCGAAAAGAAGATCCTGGGACCTTGGCCTACGGTTTCGCATATGCGCAAGGCCACGAAAGCACTCTTGTGCTTCTTGAGGACCACCGGACTTCACGAGCGCCTGTGAACGAACACCGCGAGTTCGTGTTGTGTAGTGTCAAGCTAACTGTGCAGCCGTCTCTTTCTCAATCTTCTTCTTTCTTCTCTATCATTTCCTTTCTATTATTCCCCCCTTTCCCCACCCCACGTGTAGGGTAGCCAACCGAGCCAAAGCTTGGTTAACCTCCCTGCCTTTCCTCTTCGTTTTTCTCTCTCTCTCTCTCTCTCTCTTGAAGAAAAACAGCGCACTGAAAAAAAAACGAAGCAGCGATGTGTGTGTTCTATCTCTTCTTCGTCTTCGTTTTTTTTCAGTGCGCTGTTTTTCTTCAAATATGAATACGTACCAACTCGCCCAACTTGCTGTTTTGTTAGATCAACAGGATTTCACCGAAGTGTGTGGCATGTAGAAACTATTTGTGTAAGATATTCTCGTCAACGCCCGCCAATCAATATGTCTTCGGGAAGTATAAGTATGCATGGAATTACCATGGGGTTATTGCAACACAAATATCATTATATTGTTGGGTTCTGTGTGGCAGGAATAAAGGTAGACGTTTTAGACAACTATGTATCCTACTATGGTAAAGCGGTAAGATATCCCTCTTGTAACGAAAGAACAGTGCAAGAAGGAAGGGGCCCACACACGAGCGCGGACTCATAAGTTGTGAGTCAGCGCTCGTGTGTGTGCCTCTTCCATGGGCGTCGCCAGGGAGGTGCAAAAGCGGCACTTGCCCCCCCTCAAGCCAAACCAGCACTTGCCCAACCCAAGCTACACCAGCGTCCCCCCCCCTTTCCCGCCACGATGTAACATGGCTTTGCAACCCCCCAAGACACAATCCTACCTACGCCCATTGCCCCTTCCGTCCATGTCTTCTTGCGCTGTCTTTTTTTTTTTTTTTGTTACAATGCTACCACACCAACTAGCCCACCGAAAAGCATTAAAGGGCCCGTCAACAGGCTCCTACTTTTTTTTAACACCCCCCCAAACAAGCTCGCCAATTCGTACAGTAGACCGCGGCGACCACGTTTCCCGAATATTACAGCGCTGCGCGCCGCGCAGACCCTCCATTTCGAAAAACAATTCCCGCGCTGCTTTCCTACACCTGACACATCCTCCTCGTACGCGCAGTGACGTCAAGTCGGCGATCGCCGACCTGACGTGGCACTGAGCTCGTCGATTGGTCTTTTGCCCTACGAAACAGCGCCTTGGCCCTACGGTGGTGCAGTTTCGGCCGCGCAGTACGCATTTTCATTTTCCTGTGCTGCCCTCTGCCGTTTTGTAGAGCCCGAGACTACCGGGAGAAGCGGTATTGCCAGAACGAAAGCCTCCGAGATAAATAGGCGTCTCGCCACTTTACTGCAAGGGAAAGGGTCGTCTCTTCGCATCGCGCTTCCTCCCTGCGCCGCTGACTCGTGCTCATGGGGGGAAGCCCTGCTCGGTCGTTGGCTGCGCGCCGATGACGTATCACTGACGTCGTGTCACGTTGCCGAAGTGGGCGGAGTCACGACGACGGGCTACGCCTCCCCATTTCTACAGCGGAGAAGGGTGGAGAGGCCGCGCGAAAATTTGAAACCAGCTGAAACGGATGTTCTAACCCCTGTAACTTCCTTATTATTGCGCGTATTCGCAAAATTCTTGCGGCAGCAGGTTCACATAGCAAAAGTGCACATATTTCTCTCTATAACAATTTTTGGACCTCGGGGTTGTTGACGGGCCCTTTAACAAAGATGGTGACCTCCACTGAGAGAGACAGTTACGGCGCTGCACTTATTTCTTCATTTTTCTCTTTTCAAAGCCGCTCAGCATTAACAAAGATGTCCCTCATTTTCCAGCATTTACGATAATAATAATAATATCTGGGGTTTAACGTCCCATTCAGCATTTACGAGTTAGAGTTCTGAGCACTCTACTATGGCGCGGCGGTAAACCATCGCACACTGTAGACCAGGGGTCTCAAGCTCATCTCAGCTAACGGGCCGCAGTCACAAAATCTAGCCCAACAAGGGTCGGGCCAGGAAAAAAAAAAGTCAGAGTTGGTGGGGGGGGGGGGGGGGGGGGATTTGTACACAATATCACCTAACGTTCCCATAAGAAAGAACGTCTTCCCCATGTCCCATACATGAATGATATCTTTTTTTTTTATTCACACATTTGTTAGTTTTCTCACAGAAAACCAAAAGAATCAGGGCTAAAGGCGCTATCATGCGCCTGACTGAGGCCCTGACCCCTGTACAATCAAGTGCTCGGCGAAGCAACATAACTAAAAAACAACAGCATATGTACACACTAAACACATGATCGAGTAACAAACAACAATCAACATGAGTAACATCAGTACAGTAAGTAACATAAGTGAGAGAAGTAGCACAAGGAACAGTATAACATTATTCAACCTGCAGACGTTAGCAGTGACAACACAACAATGTACAACACAATTAACTATATTTGCAGATTTGTCTTTTACACACTTTTAAAGAAGGGAACTCGACGTCAGGGAACTCCACATCTGAAGGGAACTCGAAGTCAGGTTTCGAGAAACGTGGATTCTGATTTCCAGCACGACTGAAATTTTGAAACGGAGTTTTTTCTTCTACGATGACGTTTCAAAGCATGGGGTGTCTCGGGAGAAAAATGTTTCAGACTACTTCCGCCTCTGTAGCTCTCCCGAACGAGGCGTTATTAATCGCAAGATATGAGAAAATAATGTAATACCGTTTAGCAAAGTTCAAAAAGTTTATTCCTTGTGAAGCCCCGGGCCGCGTGTTTGAGACCGCTGCTTTAAACCCTCTTCTCCGCAAAAGTGCATGCGGCTTACGCGCGCATGCGCTTGGGACATCTAGCGCAAAGACACCGTTAGAAGCGCTCTTTTGTATTTCTAGTTTTAGTCAGAGAGAGCATCAGCGATAACAAGCGAATGTTAAAGCTGTTTTCGTCAATATGCAATTGTTATTTTTTTAGTTAGCCAAGAATTCAGAAAACCTGAGCAAATTAACTTTATCTTGAATGCGCAAGTTCAAATGATATAGTTAGTTTTCGCTTCAATTCATGGAGTCTTTCTGTGGATGGCTATGAACACGAAGAAATCCCGCGATCCGAGTGACATATAGCTCCGCTGTAAAAAATTGTTCAACCTTGAAAAGATAAACACCTACATGCTAAGTTTCGTGTTTTCGGCAAAATTCATATCACTGAAAAATGTCCTAGATAGCAGAGCGTAGCACAAAAGGACGACATTGTTATAAAAGCAAAGCAAATATATGATATACTGGGTGAATTATACTGAGTTGACACTACT
>JALIZH010015567.1:0-12386 GCA_030522465.1 Rhipicephalus appendiculatus
TTTAAAACCCCTGGAACTTTGCAGAGTAGCGACACTCTCCTCCTCCGCACTCGTTCCTCCTCCGTTCCTCTCAACACCACCTAATCCTCTCCTTCGCACTCTCCTTTCGAACGTGGTGCCACCTGCCTTGCTCCTGCGTAGCAGCCACCCTTTCGCGGAATAAGCACTCTCTTGCCAGGCAGCGCGTTCAGAGGATTCGCGCCAACTCATCCTAAAATTCTCTAAACGAGTGTAAAGTTGGTCCATGACAGCTTTGTGTGCATGTTTGTAAACAGGGGTAGGCACCGTCGACATTATGGGAAAATTATAGCGACGTCCGGCTTATAAGCTCCGCCCACCGTGTCCGGCGGGAAAGCCTGACTCCGTGCCTCCGCGCCGCCATAAGCGCTGGCGCAGCGAGGTGCAAAAGCTGCCTCCGAGCACCGCGCGTCGGGGCGCCTCTCGCTCGTTTACAAGCGGCGGCTGCAAACAAGAAAGTTGCAGCGGCTGTAAAGGGGACTCTGAAATGAACATATGGGCCATGTTGACGTGGAGCTCTAGCTCTGAGAACCTCATCAGAACGTTAGGTACATTCACGGCGCGAATGCGACTCATTTGCGAAATGTCGTCGCCGTTGCGGCAGTCTAGGTCGAACGTGTACGTTTTAATTTGTCAACTGATGCTAGAACGACCGACCCAGTTCATCGATTTAAGGGCTCTTGGGTACGATATGCAAATGCACGGAGGTAAAATGCATAGTTACGCGAACCGTAACGGTAAATCCTCGCATATAAGAAATATGCCGGGAATATTATTCATGCAAACGAATTGGGCGATCTCGGCGACACTATCATCCGGGTGACGCTTGCGATAATGCTTCAACTACATGCTATGGATAATGCGGTTACGTACCTGTCAGGTTTGAGGCTCCCTTCGTAGCCTCTATTAGAGACCGCGAAATGCGTACATCTTGTAAACAGACTCGGCAAGTTTCCCGGTCGGGTGCTGTTTTTCTGTGAATTCCGACAGACGTGAAAACCTCGTGAAGCGCCGCGCAGCCAGAACAGCCCTGCCTGATATACTTGTGTCATCGCAGCCGCATACGCAGTCAGGAAAGGCATAGTCGAAGTCATCCTTTCGTTCGCTGCCGCTTTAACCCTTTCAGGGTCGAACTTTTTCGCGAAATGCGTGCCAAAAATGTGTAATTTTTTTATAGCTGAAATAAATTCTTCAGACCATTCTATTTAAGGAAAAACCTGTCTAAATTTTTTTTAGTGACCGTAAAGTGACAAAAAAATCATTTTGTGTTGTTACATACACATGGTTTATTCATAGTAACATCAAGCAAAATCCTAAACAAAAATACTTTTACGATTTCTTATAAATAGAAATTATGCATTATAATAAACATAGCTCACAAACATACAAAAATAAGCGCACCAGAGTACTTTTCCGGTAAAAAATGCTTTTCCTCTAACACTAAACACTAGGGGGGAAAGTCACCTCTGATCCGATCCGGATCGTCTCACCGCGCACGCTTTCAAGATGTCGCTCCTTCATCATCGTCCGAGCCTGAACTCGTAAATAAATTCTCGCCTGACGAAATGACATCCAATGAATCAGATTCGGCACTTGGGGAATAGTCCACATCGGAAGAATCGCCGCTAGACTCCCTATAGCACCAGAGCAACCGGCGAGCACTTCCGTAGCCTAGGCGAATAGCGTGACTGAGAGCACGGAAGAAAACTGGGGTTGTGCGCCCGTCCGGAAAACAAAACGAGTGAAAAAGCTATAATAATCCTTCGTCTTATCGCCAACGAGACGGAGTTAGTTTTTCCGAGTTCCCGAAACAGGAAACTCAACCACGGCGGCGTGGTTTGTGTAATTTAGCGCCTCCCGAAACAGATGTAATCGCGCCCCGAGGAGCCATAAACGAGAGAGTCACAAGCGCTCACCCCTTGAGAGATTAGAAACCAAACAGCCATCAGCTTTGCGGGCGCGAGAAGCGATAACCAACGAAGGACGAAACCGAAACCAGCCGCACCACATGCGCGCGTTCGGGTTTGCAAGGAAAGCAAAAAAGCAACAGAGAGACGTCGGCGCGCGAAAAAAATTCCACGTGTTCCGAAGCGTGGCAGCACATGTCAAGCAAGAGCAGAGCCGTATATGCAGAGAGTCTGGCGAATGGGCGGGGCAGTGACGTCGCGGCGCGGCGATGACGCTGGCCACGTCACTGCCACGCCTCCGCTTCGGCGCCGTCCGCCATATTTACGCTTTCTGCGCGACGGCTGCTGCAGCCTAGCGTGCTTACGCGCTGTTCGCGCGTAAACTGTAGCGCCACTAAACAAACTGTAAAGTCGAGATAGTGCAGGAACGCTGCAGTTCAACTTTGATGAAGAGTATGAACAGGATTCGATGTTCGATAACATTCAAATAATAGAAATACTTACTCCTAAAGCTGTGTACGCGGACTACCAGCCGACTACGTTCTGAGTGGAACGTGCGACGCTTTTTAACGGGATTAAAGAGCTCGTTTCGCAGAAATTTCGGTGTCTGCGTCGGTGTCACCGTCGGCTTCTTTAGTTGTGAGCGAAAAAGCAGCGTTGACAGTGAGGTAGATACAATTCGAGCTAGATGCAATTTAAGACGAGAGCCCGAGGGCGTTGCACTTTAACCTTCCTTGCGGCACAATGTAGGTCTCCGCCGAGAAGCGAAAGCAAGATATAGCGTTTGCAAGGCGATAGTGTGTGTGCGCGCGCGTATGTGTATTTGTGTGTGTGTGTGTGTGTGCACGCTTGCGCGCGCGCGTGTGACTGAGTGTGCACGCGAACACGTCTGTGTGCGCGCTCGCGCGGCGTGTGAGTGAGTGTGCACGCGCACGCATCTGTGTGTGCGCATGCATGTGTGCACGCGCGTGTATGTGTCTGTGTGTGTGCGCTCGCACGCAATGACGTGCACACGCACCCACACCCACGCACACATGCACACCACGCGCGAGCGCACCCACACGCACACGTCGCGCGAGCACACACGCCGCGCGAGCACATGCACGCACGCACACACGCCGCGCGAGCCCACGCACGCACACACGCCGCGCGAGCCCACGCACGCACACACGCCGCGCGAGCACGCACACGCACGCACACACACACGCACGCGCACACGCCGGGCGAGCACACAGACGCACACACGCACGCACACATGCACGCACACACGCCGCACGAGCACACATACACGCACGCACACACGCCGCGCGAGCACGCACACACGCCGGGCGAGCACACGCACGCACGCACACACGCCGCGCGAGCACACGCACGCACGCGCACACGCCGGGCGAGCACACACACGCACGCACACACGCCGCGCGAGCACGCACGCACACGCCGCGCGAGCACACACGCACGCACACACGCCGCGCGAGCCCACACACACGCACGCACGCACACACGCCGCGCGAGCACACACACACGCACTCGTCACGCACACACGCACACGTCCCAGGATAAATCTGAAAGCCTCACGCGCGCTCCTCCGAGGGGATGGTGGCTGGCCTCCGCCGCTCCGCGCGGCTTCCCCGCGGCCACCAGGGAGATTAGTTGAACGTCACGAAAAGTGGGCGGCGCTGAGGTGGCGTGCGGAGAGCGGCGAGATGAAAGAATCGCCAAACTCTCCCGAAGGGTATATATGGCTCTGAGCAAGAGAAGTGATCGAAAAAGGCGCGCGTTTTAAACGAGCCGCACCGCGGGCGCGCTCAGATGCGCAAGCGATAGCCGGTGCCGTTTTGCGAAGCATAAAAAAAGCAACAACGGAGAGACACCGGCACATAAAAAAAATTTCACAGTTTTTGGAAGCATGGCAGCACATTCCAAGCGAGAAAAATGATAGAAAAAGGGGCGCGTTTTAAACCAGCCGGACCGCGAACGCGCTCGGGTGCGCAAGAGGTTGCCGGAGTGCTGCTTTGCGAAGCGAAACAAAAAAAAACATCGGAGAAACATCGGCGCATGAAAAAAATTCCACGTGTTCCTGAAGTGTGGCAGCACACGCCAAGAGAGAGAAATGATCGAAACAAGTGCGCGTTTTAAAGATAAAGGCCGCGCCGTACATGTACGGTGAAAACCATTTGGGCACTGTTAGGCGCTGCCGTACATGTACGGCAAAAACCATCAAAGGGTTAATGAAACGCAGGAAGAAACATGCTCCGTGATCGAGTGACGCCTTTATTTCACGCGAGTATAACGAAATCCCTTTGACGCGTCTAAGACTTCTGCAGTTATATCAACAATAGAAACCGCGAAGAATTTTCCGCATATCACAATGCTATCCCCAACGATAACGTGCTTTGAGGTAAACGTGCCTCCACAGAAGGCTTATTGCAAAAAATACGGTGCGGCACATTACAATGACAAACGCTTGACAGAGCTAATCGTTTTTGCTGAGTAAGTCGCTCCAAAACATAACCGATGAACCGGCGTCGAAGACAAGTTCTCGATCGCGTTTTACAGCAGCGGCTAATTTTTTTCTTGCGATGGTCTTCGTTAACAGAAGACTGAAAAAAAAAAAAGGACTTATTCCATCTTTCCTGTGCCTTCCCGCGCAAATCACCGTGACAGCTCGTCGTTACACCGTTTCTTCTTCTTTGCACGACGACAAACAGCGCATGCACTAGCGAAAACACAGCAGCAACTACGGTAGGCGCCGCGGCTTTTGCCTACCACGCGAAACTAAACGCCCGACGACAGCGCCACCGCATCTTCGTGACGTATGTCCGGTGGAATAGGTCTATAGGGCATACAATATGTGCAGAGAGCATTCACAATGACTCTCAGTGGGAGCAACAGCTCCACGGCACGCCGATGTTGCTGACCGTCAATTTTAGCGCTTGATGAGGCGTCTAAGGCGTTCGCCTTAAGAATGCGCCAGAAGGCGTACTTCATTTACACTTGATACATTCGAACAACTGCGGTTGTTTCGTTAAGTTGTTAGACGCACCATATTTCGCAAGTGCGCATTGTGGACGAATCAGACGTATGAACTATATGAAAGAACGAGCAAGCGAATGAATTAACTATATAGCGTGCCACCGTAAGCAAATTTTTCTGCGAGTGAACTCGCGGATATGAACCTTCACACGAAATGGCGCGTAAACCGTCGCGCGAAATGGCGCGTATACGTGAGGTTCCTACACGATTAATGCACCCAACGACTCGGTAGGTCATGCACGCTTTGCATAGCTATCCTCGCATCGCAAGTCCACCGGCTGATCGGTCAATGCAAAAGAACCGGAGAAAGTAATTTGCTCTGATATATACGAGCATGCAACAGAAAACAACGGAGAGTACCATTCTTAATGTAAGTGTTCGCAGTCAAGTTTTGTTTATTCAAAACACCAGCCCGGAATCTCTTAAGTTTCTAAATCACATTTGCGACCGTCCGTCCGCGTACAAGCTAAGCGCACAAACCAATACCGCGAACTCAAACCAGTGGGCGCATAACGTCAAGAAGAAAACGTAACCATGTATTCCTGACAAAAAAAAAACCAGACCCCGTAGAAGCGTTAATGAAAGGTGAGCGAGAGATGGCAACGTACTGCAAAATTATATGCGACATGTCTATGGCGTTGGAGCTAGCATCGAATTACGCGAACCTCGACGCATACTCATAGTGACAGGCTCGCAACTTACCTCGCAAAGTCGAGTAGAAAATGTCGGCCGGAAGTTCCCACTTCCGATTCTATGCAACCACATCTTTTGTGCGCAACTCGGTGTGCTTAGCGGACGGTGTCGTGAAGAGCTTTTGGCCGTTACTAGGCTTGTTCTGGCATCAGAAGGCGCAACAGCCACCCATGGCAACCAACAGGGACGTTAGTCTTGGGTGAAAAGTATTTCACAGCACAGTGCGCATGGAAGGACGAGTGCGTATCCATAAAACAGATGCGCTGTACACCAACGAGTGCACACTTCGAGAGCAAAGATGGTCGTCGAGAGCGACTGTAAACAAACGAACGCTGCGCGTGGTCGCACGTGACGGCATCTGGCCAATACCGAAGCGGCGTCAGCCTCGCAGAGGTCGGAGGTGGGAGAAAAGAAAGGTGGCGTGTTTTTTTCCCATGTATGTCGCTACTTTACGACGTTTCAGGGGCTTTAATGGATGCAGTTTCAATGCTCACTGCGCATGCCAGCTATGTACTTTCAAACTCGCCGGAGTGAAGAAATCTGCCTAGAGTACCCCTGTTGCCACCTTGCGGAAAAGTGGCGGCAACTCGAGCAATTTCGTGACATGGTCGGTGCATTGGTGAAGCGGCGCGTTTGGCTCGTTCAAGCTCGTTCAAATTCACTGCAAAACGACGGCAAAACTAAGTGCGTAGATGCACCCTACACTGTCACGCTCCTCTGACTTGTCTCCACAACAAAACCAGAGATCCGTTGTGGGCAGACCACTTGGACAGATGCACCTGGCATTGCAGCCGACAATACGTTTATTGTTTCTCACACAATACAGCACTGTTATTTTCACAAATAAATAATGCGTACTTTCGAGGCAAAAACAAGCGTGTTTGTTTTTAGTGTTGCAAAAATAATTCACTATATTGTGATGCCACATCTGGAGCACAATTGCAGAGCAATGCATACCCTTGTGGTTGAATTTGTCCAGGTTTCACTTCCATCTCACGGTCACGGAAACTTTTCGCAATGAGTTTTACATACAAAATAATGAAGCAAGTTTTAATTGGAAATAACCTCATATGACTTTGTTTTACACTCGGGAAAACACACGTCGCAAATCTCAAGCTTGCAATCCATCCTAAGCAGATTCGAAGCCTGTACTTCCCATCATTCCCGTGGTGGACAAGCGCCGCTGAAGCCGCATAGACACTAGTGCCAGATTCCCATCTAGGTTTTATAGTACGAAACTCTACCAACCCTTATGTTACTTATGTTGGAGAGCATCACCTGCCGGGGTCAGATGTACATTTATACTAATGTTCTGCCAGTTCAGTCTGTGTTTTGGTGTCGTGATGGCAATAAACATATATTGCCTATACCGCCCCGTGCCGCGTCGTCCGACCCATGCTTTTTAACAATGTCCAATGCGCATAAGTCTTTGAAACAGTGCATTATGTGCAAAGATGTACCACGTGAGCGAATTCTTGAAAAACTAAGATGTAGTAACATAATACGCAGTCCTGTCATGCTCCACCCTTGAGTGGCGCCAAACACCTCAGCCAATTTTTTTTTTCATTTTTACGCCAATGGTCACCTTTACCATCCCTTTATGCTTTGGAAACACAAGTGTTTCATTACATTTTACTTCTTTTTGTTTTTCAGCTAAAATTTCTTCTTGTGACCATTTGAGTGATAAATGGTCTTATCATCTCAGCCTGCTTTGACTATACTGTGTGCTAAGTTTAAATATGCTCAGTTGGCTTTTGCATGTGGGGCAGTCCCTGAAACTGGATAGCGAGGTTCGTCAAAAATTGGGTGCAGTAATTCCAAGTCGAATTGTACGAAAATTAGAGTGCCAAATATACATGTACTGCAAATAGCTGATGGCTCTATAACCTGCCCTGTAAGTATAGCTTTTAATGATCGTCAGTCTGTCCGCTATATACATGCTCTGCAGCCATATTGCAGGAAACCCATGAAACACAACAGAAGCTACTTCACGTCTAAAAAACGTCTTGAACGGCTAGCCGGAAGAGCTAATAGATGTCTTGGTCAAGACATCTTGTAGCTGTGGACGGCTCCCGACGGCTATACGACCGTCGGATAGCCGTGCTAATGTCCCGCTAGAAGTTGTCTAAACAAAACGTTTTGACAAGACCAAGCTAAGACGTTTTTTAGATGTTTTTTAAATACGTTTACGGAATTTTGTAGAAATGGCTTTTGAAATATAAAACAAGCTAATGTAACTGCATTTGCAGCACATTTGGTCGGCAGCCTGACGGCTACCATAGGAAGTTAGAGATTGAAGGGACTGAAAAGAGCTACCGCGAGAGCTCTTTCCTGTTTTTCTCCCACTTCCTATGTCAGGCGTCGTGCACGTGACCAAACAATCAAGCAACATCACAAACATACCTGTTCATACACGCATGTCCTCACTGCGGCGTCTTTAAGGTTTCGACGATTTCACTCCCTCATACTTCAGTGTGATGTGCCGCGAAAATTAATGACTACTTCAGCACATCACATATATCCAACTTTATATAGAACACATCGTTTTATAATAAATCTGAACACGCAGAGGATTAACACGAACTTCATAAAGGACGCTCTGTCTATGGCGCACAAATAATCATGCTTATCAGCAACAACAAATTATCCCATGATGTTGTAAAAGTGGCTTTATTAATTAATAAAGCCCAACTGAATGTGGCACGAAATAAGACAGCAGGTGACCGCACAAGGTGAAGCTGATTGCCGCGACAGCAACATAAATTCATGTTCCGCATGGATGCACTCCAGGTCCCGTCAGAGAAACTGGACTGGCTTCCAAATTAGCTGGCTAGGTGACAGGCCCAATGTCTCAAACAGCAGTGAAGAAAAGCTGCATACAAAAAAAGCAAGTAAGCTTTATGATTTACAACAAATAACAGAGTATCAACTTCAAGTCACTCTAAAGGCTGATTTCCAATCGCAGATGTGATAAATTGTCATGTATTTATAAGCGACAATAAATCAACCTGCACTCACAAAGCGATCGAGGAGCCTTGCACTTTATTCGTTAGCGACCGGCCGACATGGTTGTAAGCAAGCGAGCAAGCACTCGCACGCAAACACCCGCACATGAGCTTTAACTGGTAGGTGTTCTCTGCTCTAAGCCGCAGAAGAACGAACAAGGTGACCCGAAATAGGGCGAGTAAGTCCGGCTTACGATTCGCACCGGCGCGTCCCCCCATATATAGTTTTGCGTTCGGCGAAGATTCAATCACCAGCTGGGAAATGTCCTATTTTATGTTTTAATTACAAGTTATGCTATAAAGTTCCAGTAGTAATGACGAAAAGTTAGGCGCACCTAATTTCACTTACCGAGAAAAGTATGTTATCCGAACGTGCGACGTTCCGAGTTGCAACGAAGGTGCCTAGGGCTAGCAGGTCCGGCCATTGTTGTAACGAACCGTCGGCGAAAACACACAGTAGAGCTTGTTTCACGAAACACTGATGGAATATATGCGGAAAACAGTGTGAGCACAGTTACTTAATATCGCATAAGAGACAGTTATCCGTGCACAAATGGTGGAAACGCTACACAAATCACCAAACGAATCGAACCACCACGGAGTGTTACGGAGGAAGGACAAGTTTCAACATAAGCACCCCGCCGACCGAAGCTGATGCGTACTGGCGTGCGCGCCAATGCGCGCCTGCGTACGATTTGGCATTTCGGCGCTTCTCGACAAAACGTTCGAAGAATAACTGAAGTAGTCGTGTTGCGCTCGATGTCTAAAATATGCCTCGTTTAGACGTTATGAACTTGTTTGGCAAAAAAGGCTCTCGCAGTTGTTAAAAGGCAAATAAACTGTACGCAAAAACATTTGAGGCACGAATCTTAAATTTTCAAAATGTCTATTTTAGGTCTTCTGTAGACCAAGACGTCTATAGTTGTTTGTAGCCTTTCGAGAAGTCTTTTAGATGTTTTGTGTTTCGTGCCCAGGTGAAAATTTGTAACTGGGAATCCAACTGGTTTCAACTGGTCCCAGTTCAACTGCTTTAAGGCACAATTCCCAGTTGCAACTGGTTCCAGTTGCAACTGGAACCAGTTGCAACTGGAAATTGTAAAACCAGTTAACCTGGGACCAGTTGAATCCCAGTTAGCAACTGAAACCAGTTGCAACTGGGAATTGTTAAACCAGTTAATCTGGGACCAGTTGAAACTCAGTTGTCACTGGGAACCATATAAAAACACACACCCAGGTCATAAAAAATAATAAGCAAAACAGAGTATTGACATAAATGAGTGTTTATTGTCATAATCGATACGTGTAGGTACTGTCTGAATGTTTTTTTTTCAACCACGCATGGCATATGTTCAGGGAAGCTCATTCACGGCGATGTGGAGGCGCCTCTCTGCTTTGATTGAGTCTTGAATTTTCTCCGAAAGAATGTTTGTGAAATTCTTCTTCGCAGCACTTGCGTCAATTTTGTTGCGCCAATGATCGAGTGTTGCTGAAAATAACATGGCACAATGTCACATGCAGTCATGACCACAGGCTTGAAATGGCTCTCACCTGCAACAATTTCCACCTTTTCTGGTGTAAGCCTTGGCTTGGCTACTTGAGCCGTTCCTCTGTTCCTTGGCGCGAGCCCACCTTTCACACTATGAATGGCCAGGCCTGACTGGCCCCAGATTGCCTGCGCGGTTTCCTTCACTACAAGCGTTGGCTTTTTATACGCCATAATGCGACTGGCTTGAAGCTTCGAAAGAATGACGCCATTCTGGAGGTGGAGCTGCAGTAAAACATTTATGCTCAGATTGTGAGCCTCATATGAGCAAGTTTATTACTAGTAAGTATGGCTGAAATACAAGGCTTGTACTTACAGAGCCATCGAGGAGATACGTGAAATCTGCATGCTTCTTGCTGCAAATTTCTAAAAGTCACCATATTAAACAGTCAAAAAATTACACCATCTCCCGCTAAAGGGAACCATGTGTAGATGTGAAGCAGCGGGCGCTAACGCTTACACTGGCCGTGGCGTTGACGCTGGCGCTATCGCAGCGTTGCGCAGGAGAGAAAACTGAGGAGGCGCAAAGCACGCAGTGATGGAGCGGTGTTTCCTACTGGAACATGCCAATCGCTGCTAATGGGCAATGAGAGACAGAAGATTCCGACTGTACACAGAGACCCGCAGTGCGCTTTTAGTTAACGCGCACGCTGCGAATTTTTATTGTTCAACAACGCACAGGAGAAATCTCCCACCGGCACCACCTTGGAGGTCAAGATCCATTGCCATATATACGCGATGGACAGTGAACGGTTGTGCAGCGCGAGCAGTCGGTTTTTTCAACCAAGAAACTCGCTAGCAGACGCTGCCTGCGTCGGCGTCACGAGGCGAGAGAGGGGGGGAGCGTAGGAGAGGAGAGAGAGAGAGGGGGGGGACGCGCATGCGCAGTGGGGTGTGGACGCTGTGGGCAGGGATGCCTAGAGGAGAGAGGGGGGAGCGTAGGAGAGGTGAGAGAGGAGGGAGGCGCATGCGCAGTGAGGGTGTGGTTGCCGCGGGGAGGGATGCCTAGAGGAGAGAGGGGGAGGAGAGGTTTTTTTTTTATTTTTATTTTTTTTAAAGGGTTTGCGCATGCGCAGTAAG
Organism: Rhipicephalus appendiculatus; assembly: GCA_030522465.1. Classification (NCBI taxonomy): domain Eukaryota; kingdom Metazoa; phylum Arthropoda; class Arachnida; order Ixodida; family Ixodidae; genus Rhipicephalus; species Rhipicephalus appendiculatus. The sequence goes on from JALIZH010015567.1 coordinate 11,283, forward strand.
GGAGGCCACGCCGCACACCACCACCGGATTAAGCTTCGCCATAAGATGCTTCACATCTAAAATCTGTAGCTTTTACATTCAACACTGTTCACTTTCTTCAACTCATACAGACAATTATGCAAGAGCTAGATGACAAAATTTCCTCAATGTCTGCAGGAAACTCACCTCCTGCAGCACTACCAACTTCAAGCTCAGCAGAGGCGCCTGCGTGACAGAATATAATGTATGTTTATAGAAACCCTATGCTAACGCATTTCTACCACCACGCTAAGTTACCCAGCATAGGATATAGCTACATATGTCACAAAGGGTTAAACATTCTAAAGCAACATCGGCTAAGATGGACGTTGCAGTGGAAGGTTTTGAAGTAGCTTGGACTACCTTGGGTTCTTTACAGTGCACTAATACAACACAGTAAATATGCAACTAGTGTCTTGCCTTGCATGAAACATGACTGCGGTGGCTGGATTTGAGCCAGAGTTGTGGGGCTCAGCAGTCAAGTGCCCTTGGTTACAGATACACAGGATAAGTATAACTGGAATAATAAATTTTCACAAGAATGGGCATAATTGTGCACTCACCTGCAGTGGAGGTACTTGAGCTTGATTTAAAAACGGATAGTGTAGCTGCAAATATAGGCAATAGAATTAGCATGAGGTGTGTCAGGTACAAAAATTAAAAACATGCAGCAGTGTCACCTCACCCGTGGTTGAGCCCTGCTCGGGTAGCAGCCCAGCATTTTCTGTAGATATCAACCAAAAGAGTAAAAACCACATCTCATATTCATTCAGCTGCTTGCAGCTTCCAACTTACCATCTCTAGCAGGCTTCTGGACTGTAGAGGAGGCCACTTTCCCACCAGCAGGTTGCCAGTTTTTTTTCCCCTGAGTTGTCAGCATCGAATTCTAAATGTAAAGGAAATTACAACTTCAAAGCAAACCCAGTCAGTCACATACCTTCATGCAATATATATATAATCAGCATATGTCCTTAATTGTTATGTTACCCACACAAAATACACACAGAATTTTTCTCTATGGGCTATAGTGAAACAGCACATGTTTAGAATACTTTACTATTACAACTGGTATTACCCACTTGATTT